>VYZX01021625.1:0-38594 GCA_013401335.1 Brachypteracias leptosomus
ATCACACCGGAAAATCCAGAAACAAAGTATTTCTGGAAATAGGAAAGGAATATACAGGAGCCAAAACCAGAGCTGCAGTGGGTAGAGCAATCTGGGGGAGAAGAACAACAGAAACCATTTCCAGGATGAAATTCTGCTGCCTATTTCCAAAAATCAGCTGCTCATATTTCATATTATCATACTGACACACTAATTAATAGAAACACTGTGAAGAATACCCTTTTCAGCACTGCTTTTTCACTGAAATAAGCTACTGGGCATTGGCTCAACTATTACCAGTTTTCAGTGCAAGGTCTTTCTATTAAAAATCTTGATAACATAAGGAAATATGGACACGGTTGCCTTCTTCCTCTGCTTCAGTGTTGTGTGAATATATAACAACATAACTGATGCTTTATTTAATCTCCACTGACCACAGTTAATGACCCTCAGCCTGAACCCAGCTCCGTGCCTCCGGAGTTCTGCACTTGGCTGCTCACCTCAGGTAGGACCAGGTCAGGGTTTCAAGTACTTGCTCTTTTACAATGGAAATGGGAATTAACCCTTGTTTCATAAAGAACTGAGAAATCCATGACAGAGGCTTCCCTTCATGTTTTCTTGCCTTGAGTTGAGAGCAATGAAATCAGGGTTTCATCTTGCTCAGAGAGATGCAGCATTATAAAATCATTAACATTTTACAGAGAAGACTCTCCAAGGGCTTAAGATCAACAGCATAAAATGCTCAAAACCTTTAAGACAATACTCTGATTAAATTGTTTCATTGGGTATTTTACCAACATCAAGGGATACATGATGACTTCAAGAAGCCTGCCTAGAAATCTTAAATAATAAATTACACTGTAGCCATAGAGGAGAGCAATTAAAACAGAAAAACACACAATTTGATTGTTCACCTTAGCTGTGTTTTGAAATAGTGTTTTTTTCTTGCAAGGGTAATCAATACAAGCGATATGGCAAAGGACACAAGTTTTCATTACTCTTGCCTTTTAATAAAGACACCGTTCTGCCCTTTCCCATGTATCACGGTGCAATTCTTTAATAAGCATGTGGCCCCATGGCTGAAATCATTGTCTGCAAATTGAATTCAATATGAACTTTCCTTGTTTTGCATATTGATTGGCATTGGGAAGAGCATTAAATGAAGGTCTAGCTTTTCATTTGAAAAAAGAAGCCTGGAGAAACACACATACATCTACATGTACACATAGATACACGGCTTATATCTGCTAATACACTTTTTAAGTAAATAATAAACACTGTCTCTACCATTTCATTATTTAACTGTTCTTAAAAAGCATCCAGGATGATGTTTTAACTCCCGGCTCAGTCTCTCCCTCCCTTCCACACTCTTTGGTTGAGGATCAAAAGAAGATTGCTGGTGCTTGTTCGGGTCTCCCTATACAGCTAAACACCAGGCAAAGAATTAAGAGTTTTCAATGCTACAGGCAAATATAGCTCTAGGCACTTAGTGTAACTTTATTCATCACATATTTAGGAGGGTTTGGGGTTTTTTTTAATAAACCCTCTGAATACACTCTTCAGTTGCTATTATGTGGAGCTCTTGGAGCAGATCATGGGGGGCTTCAAGCTAGCAGGTGTTTTTTTCAAAGGGAAAATACTCGTTTGTCTTTAGATGAAATTGCTAATACATATAATGTATTACTTGAAGTAACTGAGAGACTGGGGCTGTAATTCAGTCTTTGAAACAATTCTTTGAAACAAGTTAACTGGGATGTTATTAGAGGGTAAAAGTGCATTTCATTGCCAGGATGGGTGATGTCCCACCACAGACAGAAGTGGGAGGTGTCCCTGCCCATGGTGGGGGGTTGGAACTAGATGATCTTTAAGGTCTCTTCCAACCCAAACCATTCTGTGCAAACACAGCAACCCTCCCACCCTGTTCTAGGTTTATTCTGGTTCTAATTCTGTTGGGTATGATTAGGTGGATTACTGCCTGATTTACCATCTATGGAGGCAACTCTACACATCTAAAGAAAAAGATTTCTGCAAAAACAATCTTTATGCCCATTTTTTCCTTTTCTCCACACCTCTGACATTTTTATATTTTCCTCCAAGCACACTTGTATGTGTTTCCATTTAAAATTAAAAACATAAATAAGTTCTGGTACCTACAGGTAGCAGCATCCACAGCAGTATTAGCTGTGAACTGGGAGGACCATAGAACACGACTTATCTCCCCCAACCCCAACATGAAGCAACCGAGAATGGTGGCTTAGAGACAATGAAGTGAAATATCAAGAGAAGGTTCCTGGTTGCACTGCAAACATCCAAATGATCCCCCAAGACTACGATCCTTTAAAACAGACACACAACACGTAGGGGGTTTACATCTCAGAAGATAAATAAATAGTCTTGGTGAGAACAGAAAACTAGTTTGTCTCTAAAGACTGTTTTCATAATATCATGTACTTAAAAAAAAAAAAGCTTCTCAAAATACTGAGGCAGCATGAGCTGCTGAAGATGTCTCCAAGAGAGAGCAAATCCAAGGAATTAAGGGAATACTTGTTCTAATCTTTTGTACAAAGCATGTAATTAATTACATTTTAAAGAGCAAATGACAGAAAAAATCATTTTAGATAGGGAAAACTAAAAAAAACCCTCTCAAAGTATTTATAATATCTCAAAAGATAAAGCCATCTTATTACAGAAGTTTAAAGTCTGCTTTTCAAGAGCATTATTACAGGCAGAAAATATGGTCATTTAAAATCCTTTCAAAATAACCAGAAAAACAAAACATCCCCTAGTACATTTAAAAAAAAAATATTAATGAGATAAAAATTTTGTAATTGGTTTGGTTCTAACTCAAACCGGGACAAGAGCACAGAAGTATGAACACTAAAAAGACAAAAAATAATATGCCTATTTTAACAGAAATTCTTCCTGGTAGGCTCAGAAGTATGGTAATTTCTCTGGAATCACACAAAAGTTCTTATTAAATGATATGCAGGCATCCTTATAAAAAAAAAAAAAAAAAGAACCTAACACAACTGCACCACTGGGATAAAAAAAAGACTTTGCAAAACACCCACTACTATATTTTAAGATTTATTCAGTCGACACCTCATAATCAGCTCTAAATCTAATGGGACACGAATGCATTTCATCACAGATGAAAATCTTCAGCGACTGCTAAAATGAAAATCAAAAAATTATTACGATCTCGTGGCTCGCCTTGCAGCATGCATTAATCAGAAATCATAATAAATCCACATGCTCCTCCAGACAGCACATTAGTCAAGGACTTCGGGATGATAACGACAGTGACTAATGGGCTCAGAGTTGGAAGGGTCAATCATAAACTCATCAAATGCTTCATTTAATTTCTTAATTTGGACAAACACAATTTGTTTATGGGAAAGATATCAGGTGTTCTTGAATGAATAATGGCTATGAAACCAAACTCCATTAATCAGCTCTTGATTACAAATGACTTGGAGATTGTTTGTTCTAATTTCATTCATTTGGGTCAACAAAGAAAACATGAGCAAACGAAACCACTTGGAGAAAATGGCACACTTAGTTCTCCATATTTAATAAAGTTGTGATAAATATTCTTGCAATAACTGTAAAACAAGAATTTTATTACCCACATTAAATATTGTTCTTGGTTCAAGTGAAAAAATCAATTTATATGATTTACAAGAAAATCATGAGGGCACGAAACAAGATCTTCAGGTGCTGGACTTGTGAGTTTAGAGCAACGTGCTTGTATTTCAGGTTCTCCTGAAAGGACGAATGTGAAAGGCACAAGAATGGCAGGTTTTAGTTCCCATTTGCTGTGAAATATTTCATGAAAATGATGAAATGTAACATCTTCCACAAGTAGGCAAGTGAACTTAGCAAAACTGACAGGGGACTAAGAGGAGACAAGACCCATGGACCAGAGTATACCAAGATTCACAAATTCCTGCTCTACTTTCCAGGCTTTAAGATTCTTAAACCCAGTCTGGATTTCTGCATGCCATTAGCAGAAAATTCCTTCACTTCGTTACCATGCAGAAGAACAGAAGTTTTTCACAGTTTGTTTGCAAGAACTGGGGCTGTGTTCAGGAGGAGACAACACCAACATTGTCACGGACAACACATCAAGTTTGAACTGCCTGCTGTCCACCAACTTCAGCCACGCAGAGTGATGAGATGTCACCTTGCTACTCCTGCCCAACACCAACCAGGCATACCAACCAGCTGCTCCAGCTGCCTCATGCTTCCAAGCTGTCACAGGATTGACCCTTCAGCTCAGGCCAGTCCCTGGACACTTAAGGCTGTTTGGTTGAACCCAAGTTTGATCCATGCCACACAAACAGACCTTTGCAAGCACACAAACTTTCCACCACCCCCCCAAACTGTACCTTGCAGCACCCAGGAGCAGTACATGAGGAGTATTTCCTCTAACAACCACTACGGTGAGACACAAATTCCCACAACCAAAAGACCAAAGAGGTGGAGATGTTTCATGTTCCTCTGCTCCATGACAGAATGGGCTCTACTTTACAACATCAATATTAATTCCACCAATATCTGGCTCTTAAACTCAGGGCATTTTGCACAGTAGCAACAAAAGAAACAGAAATATTCATCTTTGATTAAAACTCTGCCCTCTTCTGTGAGTATATAATTAAATATGATGATAATTAATTCCGTATCTGCCATTCAGGTATCTTTGCTTCACACATAGCAATGAGTATTTCTGGACAACCCTGAAGTTTTCCCCCTGGTTGAAAAATAAAAGCAGATAGGGCACTAATTCCTAATTACAACTTCTCATTGCAGGCTGGAGGTCTGGAGGAAATAAGGATGCCATGGTCACATATGAGACCAAGTTCTGGGACATGGACTTCATTCCTGCTCCATCACAGACCACCAGTGACTGTTGGGCAAATCATTCAAACACCCCAAAACTGTTGTTCTACCTCAAAAGGGCACTGTGATCTAAAATCCATTGATAGATGAGGAGTATTTACCTCTTAAATTATAAGTGTCTCAAAATACCTATCAGCTGGAGGATGAGCAAGGCCTCCTATAATTACCTCCACACTCAAAATCTTGCATGACAGTGAGAAGGAGCAAGGACATTTTATTTCTTTTGCACTTATCTCTCCCTTCTGCAAGCTGAAGGAGAGATCCTGGCATGTCTGGAACTTAGATGGAGAGGCCCTAAAGACTTAACCACACAGCCCATGCCCACCAGCCAAGCCAGTGCTGCTGAGCAGATTTAGCACTCAAAAGTCTTTTTCAGAGCATCCATGCTATAAAATACAGCCAAACACTCTCCAGTGTCACTCTAGGTGGTGAACATCCAAAGATTTACAGGGTATATTGACAGGCTGAGGGAGCTAGGGTTGTTCAGCCCGGACAAGAGAAGGCTCCAGGGGGACCTTGTAGTGACCTTCCAATACCTGAAAGGGGCCTGTAGGAAGGCAGGGGAAGATCTGTTCACAAGGGGTTGTAGAGACAGGATGAGGGGTGATGGTTTTAAGCTAGAAAAGGGTAGATTTAGGTTGGACATTAGGAAAAAGTTCTTTAATATGAGGGTGGTGGATCACTGGAACAGGTTGCCCAGAGAGGGGGTGGAGGTCCCATCCCTGGAGACATTCAAGGTCAGGCTTGATGGGGTTCTGAACAACTTGCCCTAGTTCGAGATGTCCCTGCTTACTGTAGGGGGGGTGGACGAGATGGCCTTTGGAGGTCCCTTCCAATCCAAACCACTCTAGGATTCTATATCAGATCTTAGGGGCACACATCGTGGCTAACACTTTAATGACCACAGACCAAAGCTGGCACCCATAGAGAGAAGATGGTGCAACAGAGTGGGTAAAATATGAAAAATAAGTCTTTTGCTCTCAATATTAAGACGTAACATTTCCCAAAAGGCATGCTGAAACAGAAACTACCCGCACAACCACATATGGTTTCCACAGCCAAAACAGTGTGTAATTAAATTACTGGGCAAAGTTGCTAAATATGAATTGATATAAAAGTTAAGCTAACTGAAAAATTGTCTTTGACTTAAGATCAAGAGCGGGACTGAAAGATTCATCTGCACATAATTAGCACACATATTTGCATCAAAATCATGTATACCATATGCTGCAATATTACTGAAAACCCATTAGTTATAATGTAAGGCTGAGATACTTTTGTTTCTTGGTGGCGCAGAAAAAAAAAAAGTCTCAGATAAAAATCTATCAAAAAGCCCAGAAATTCTAAAAGCTTCAGAATTATTTCTAAAGGCAATAAAGGTTCATTAACTAATGAAGTTACTAATAGAGTTATAGGCTCTGTTTTACAACATGGCATCCCTACATTAGCAACTACTCATTGGCTTCTTAAACTAGAAAAAAAAATTTAAAAAAAAAATCTACAAAAATGCTTCAAAGCAATTTTTTATAATCTCTTGTAAGTACCTAAAAGAGGTTCATGAAGTGAATAGCTTTTAGACACCAAGGCAATGGTATTATAAACTGCTAAAGTGAATTATTTTGTTTCAAACACATTTTATTCTTTACCCAAATTTAATTAACATTCTATATTTTTCCAGCAATCATGAAAATGAAGTTGGATTCATTCATTATTGATTAATCAAGTGTTTACTTTGCTCACCAATGACACAAACCAGCTGCACTTCAAGACCCCATACTCTATAAGGACAAGACCATCAATATATTAAAAAAGTAATTACTTGGAGTAATGACTCTTTTTTTATATAGTTGTCGCTTTGCATGCAGAAAGTATTATTTTTTTAATACTCTAATGAGATTATGTAGCTTTGCCAGTAAATTGGGAGCAAGAAATATATGAAGAAACGTATTTCACACCCAGCTGTATAAGCACTTGTGCATGGCTATGAAACCGTCCAGGCGAGTTCAAACTCTTTCTGCATCTTTCTGAATTTCAGTCTTAAAATACCTGAAATACTCATAAATCACGCAATATAAACATTAGCTACCATAAATTTATTCCGATATATATTTTCTTGATTTTTTTTTCAGTCATTTAATTCTTGTATCACTCAGAGATGGTTTGAAAGTACTTTCTGCCAGTGTCACCAACTAAATGCTTTTTGACAGAAATCTGCTGAGTAGGAATCAGCAGCTGACCTAGAAACTGGGTTCACTAACTCTATAATTAGATGAGTTTCCTAAATTAGCTGGTTTTCAAGAATATGATAAAATCTTCCATCTTCAGATATGCACCTACAGCAGAAGGACACTCTATGAAAACTCTGGAGAAATCACTCTAAACTGAGATTGTGCATCTGCCACAGCAATGCTATCTGAGCAGAACACAGCAGATGAAAACAACAAAAAAAAGCAGCATTTCACCAATCCAGATTTGTGAACTAAACTGTAGAATATGGGGAAAGAATTATAAATGGGAGAATAAATGTTCAGATCCTTATGGAAAGGGGATGAGCTCACTGAGAGCCCTGAAGATCAAGAAAGATCACCCTTTTCTGGAGCCGTGGAAAGCTGCACACCCTTTCACTCCACCAACTCCAGAAAGACAGAATGTCAGATGACAGCAGAGAGAAACCAGACTGCGCTGCCTACATGGATGATTTGGTAGACATCTCATAGAATTCATTTGGTTGGAAGAGACCTTTAAGCTCATGGAGTCCACCCATTCCCTCAGCACCATCAGGGCATCACTAACCCATGGCCCTCAGCACCACATCTCCACAGCTTGGAAACCCCGCCAGGGATGGGGACTCCACCACTGCCCTGGGCAGCCTGGCACAGCCCTTCACAGCCTCTGTGGGGAAGAAATTGTTCCTCATGTCCAGCCTAAACCTTCCTGTCTATTTACCTTTGGAAGAACTGAGGGTGGGAACAATAACAAACTTCACAGACTGGTGCAGACTCACTACAGATCAAAATTCCCACCAGTTTTGTAGAGACTGAAAGAACCACCCCCCTTCCTCTTCTTACAGCGAGATCTCATCTATGAATTCTTCAGACATCAAATATTAATTAGAAATTCTAACTAAGGCCATCAAAGGAAGAACACAAATAGCAAAATCAAAACTAAGAAAACCACCATCAAGATGAGAAATCCATAAACATTTTCTAAATCTGGCATTTAAAAATAAGCACCAATAAAAGGAAATTTTTCATACTCGTTGCCACCTGCCTGCCTTACTACTTTGCATAGCTAGAAAAGAGCCAAATAGAGGCCTTCCTATTTAACTAAACAGTTTTTATTAAAGTAAAAGAAAAGCAAGAATCTATGAAGTAGCAAGTGATCCTATTAGTTCCACCAGACTAAAATCATACAGTCTACGTATGTGGTCCTTTCAGCCACATCTGTTATGAGCCATTTTGATACCAGCAAGTAGAGAATATTTGACTACTTATTTATCAGGCACCGAGTGCAAATTAGGACTTTTTTTTCCCCAATAACATGTGCTATAATGGGTAGATTGAAAAAAAGAAATGCAATAAGTATTATAAAACACTTGCCTTTTTACAGCAGCTAAGGCCAAAGCACTTATTATATACAATGATTTTCTCTTTAAGGAATACGTAAAATGTAATAAAGATGCATGGTGCAAAATTAAAGGAAGCAATCTGATAGTGTAATTCAAAGATAATGAGTTAAATATCCAATATCCAGAATTGCTGCCAAACAGATCTGATAAATGTTAAAGGCTTATGATTTGTATTCACCAATTTTTACCGCATATTGCTAATGTCATAGTAGAGCCTCGGTTCTGAGGCTTCCTTTAAATAAACTCTGTCAGGAATTCTTTGCACAAAAGTGCTCTATTCTTGAATGCTCTTTCAGCGATAGATTGAAATGCAGATTCCCAAAATAGATCAGTCACTTATTTCAACTCTAGACCTTTGAAAATCCAGATCAATTGCCTTTTGTCATCGTCTTTATATGGAGAGTAAGAAATTTCTGCTTATCACAATAGAAAAACTTTTTGGCTACTTTGGTCACGGCAGCAGTACTGATAGTTTGAAACATACACACACTATTTCACATCCATACATTTACATTTTGGAATATTCACCCATATTAGAAATTTCTGCTTATCACCAAAGGAGAACTTTTTGGCAACTTTGGTCACGGCAGCAATATCGATAGTTTGAAACGTCCACAAACTATTTCACACCCGTAGATTTACATTCTGGAATAGTCATCCACGTTTTCATCTTTAGGAGGAAGCATGGGTGCCATACAATGATTTATGGCACAAATTCACCAGGTTTTGATGTTTTCTGATGGGTTTTAGCAAGGTGGGACTCGACACAGGGCAAACTTTTTCCTTAAAACCCGCGATACAACGTTGAACACAACCCCCCCCCGGCTCCAATCTTTCTGAGCTTCTCCGTCTCTCGGTAATGAAGTCTGGGAAAGAAATCACAGACACCCAAGTGGTTTGGCAACTGTAAGTGACAGAAGCTCAGCTAAATCCTCTGTTTACACTGGGGATTAGCTGGGTAGATTGTGCACCGCAAACTGAGCTGTCGATGGTCAAGGGAACCTGCTCCCTGTCAGCCCGTGGGGCAGCGGCACAAAGCCCCGGCCTGGTAGGAAGTGACCCATAAACGTAGCCCTACCAAGGATTTATACAAAGCCAGGCTGCCTCTTAGAAACTCCATATGACCATTAACCGGCCTGCAAGGCCTGCCAGGAGGCCTAATTACAGGTCTACAGAGCCCAATAACAAAAGCTGAAGAGCTTTAGCCTAGGGATGATCTGCTTTATACTGACTTGAGAGAGTCCATATAGAGTGACAAAAAGAAAGAGGTTTAGCTTTAAAATTCTCCCAAGGGACAAAGCATTGTAGCTAAGTCTGGAAGGCCCACATGCAACATACTTCAGATAGGCTTAAACATACCACCCTCTCAAAATTAACATTCAACTATTGCCTGCTTAACATCTGCTCAAACATGGCGAGTTGCTGTGATATTGTTAGAGGAGGCTAAAAAGGCTTCCTTGTATTGCAATATTAAGAAGGGTAAATACATACAAATTCATAGTTGTGATCAACAACTTCTACTGAATGAGTTTTTATAAACCAAAAAAAATCAGTTGTCTTAGAAATTAAAGCGGAGTGCTTGAGTGTCTTTAAGTACTGCCCTGCTTAATGAGAACAAAGATACTGCCACTAATCTACACCAACAAAGGAAAAAATTATTTCACAAAGTGCATAGCAAAGTCCACAGACACATACAACTTGGACAAAATGTGACAGCACTATATTACCTGAATATTTAAAAATAACATCTCCCTCCCCCCCAAATACAGGTGAATATATTTTATTTTACCAGCTCTCCACAATGAGAGACCAGAAGTTGCAATTCCCACCCACAAAACGCACCAGGAAAAGAAAAATAAAATCAGTTAAAAGAGTCTGGTTTACTATTTGCTATCTCTTGTCTTTCAAAGAGATCAGTTGTTATTTCCTAAATTAATCTCTAAGTCAGATTTTAAAAGCAGCTTTTCCCAAGACACTAAATATCTACAATTCCTGCTGAGGCTGATGAGCTGGCCACGGGACCTACCTTCTCTAAAATCATGTATCTGCTGATGAAGAAAGCAGTGAAGAGCAAAGAGAACACAATAAAGTAGAATTAACTTTTTTAAACTATGGCCATGGTACTAGAACAGGACTTGGAAAAACTGACATACTGAAAGCACTTTCAAATCTATACTCTGTAAATCTATAATGTTAGTAATGTATTTTAATACACCACTTTCTCTGGCTTAAAAAGCCACAGGGATAAAGCCACATCATTTTCATGTCAATAGGTTGATGTGAAGCAAAAAAAAAAAGACACATACAAAACCATCATCAGATTGAGGAGACAACTCTAACTTGTAACTATTTCACTGGAACACCAGAAGAATAAGGCAAAGCAAGGACTACCTAAATTCTTTTGGAAATTCCAGCCCTTAGGAAGTTTCTCTTGTCTGTGGTGCTTGGTATGAAAGCTGGGTTAGCAGTTTTACCAGCCACCAGCCTAACACCCATGAGCAGAAGGCAACCAGCTTTGGGACTGATTTTTCCTATGCTTGGAGAAAGGTTGTGAATTCCCCCTTTTAAATTTCAACTAAATATCCTCAGACATTCTGCTCACTGATAAAGCAACAGCCCAAATGTCTTCTCTTAACAAATAGGCATATATATGGCATACAAATATGTATTTCTTCCTGTGCCCAGTTTGAAGAGAGCACCTGAATTAAAGCCCTGACATCAAATCATTTTCCTTCAATTCTATATATGCTCCAAGTACTAGGAGGAGTTTCAAATGAAACACTTGTCAAGGATAAAGAATTCTTCCTGAACCAGCCCAGGCACCACGGCTCCTCATAGTCACACCCCGGCTGGAGGAGATGGGGCGGGATTCCCAGCAGTCCCAGTTAACGTGCCACCACCAGCCCTTACCTATCTTTCCTTAGTCAATCTAAGTCGTTAAAGCCACATTCTGATACCATTTCCAGCACAGATAAATGTGATAAAAATTAACTTCTCCAGTTCAGCAGCGACTTGTTGCAAAGTTGTATCCTTACTTACAGGCAATTTCTTTTCTCAAAATAAACGTCCAGTCTCACACATGTTCATTTTTTTCAGGCTTACACAACAAACTTAGGTCCCAGCCTCTCTTCCCTTCTTCACTACAATGCTTTAAGCTACAGCAGCACCACTGACAAAGGATACATCAGAATTTTGAGCATTTGATGGGGCTAAACAAAAAGGAAACTTAGATAGTAAAATTAAACATAAAATATTGTGAGGCTACGGTGAAATAAACTCAAGTAGGAGATAAATGTACTGGTGGGAAAGGCTGTGAGCAACCTTCAAAACCCACCATCAGCTTCAGTTTAAAATCAGATTGCTCTTACAAAATGCACATGTATTTTATAGACAAACTACCTTTGGTTTAGGCACATTAATGTTTGTCCCCTTACACAGTTTGGGACCACTTGCTATATTTGTGTTATGCTTATCCAAAGGCATTTCCAGGATATCAAGATCCCCAAAATTTGGTAGGAAAAGTAAGTTTTCTTCTAGGTTAATTCTTCCAAGGGATAGTAAGATACAGAAGTCTTCAGAATGAAATGAGAAAATATATTTGAACACAAACAACATAAAATACTAGATTATGGTGGGAGGTGACATGGAAATGGCAGAGTAATAGTGTGTCAATGGAGGTGAACAGGGAAGGGACTTTCCCAAAGGTCTCTCCAACACTCATTGGTAGTTCTGAGCCATCACAGAAGGTCAGACTGGTTATTTTGCCCCAGTCATTGAGGAGCACAGTGTCATTAACAACCAATGCAGATGATAGATTTGGAATAAATCATATTTCCCCATTTTGTGGGATTGGAGCAATTCCTGTAACATGTACAAATATTCTACAAGTTAATCCACAGGTTTGGGATGGATCCTGTATCAAGCATGATGTAGGCAAACAACAGCTTTGTTCATCCTTACTTGAGTACAGATTTAAATTTACATTCTATTCAATTAAATCATACATGCCACAACAGCAACAACAATTAACCTCCTGATTGTGAACTCCATGAAAAGCTGCTCAGTAGCAGTCTAACATAGATTTCTCTTTGCTTTTTTTAAACTTAAAGGTGAAAAAGCACTGATTTTGCAACAAGTAAACACCCTAAATATATTAACATTTCCACTCACACCAATTTAATAAAAATTCCATTTAGTTGATTGAATACAGGACTAGGGGAAGAAGGTGGGGGGATGATCTCATAAATGCCTGAGATTACCAAGACTAAATAAAACCAGGAGAAAACTGGTAAAAGAAACAAACAGATTAACTCTATTGAGTTATTTACGAACAGCTTGCAGCTTCCATCCACACCCCAGACTTCAACTGTGGATATTTAAATTTAACAATGTCACAGACCTTTCAAATGCTTGGGGAAATTTTGGGGACCCAGGTCATGATGATATACAACCCCCAGACATCTTTGATACGTCTCCCAGGTGTTAAATTAAAAGTGAGGGGTGATAGATGTGAGTGCTATACACAAATTGTGCTTTTTTAGGTCACTGCTGTCACATCTCTTTTATAATTACATGTTTCAAGGATTTATTAAAAGTTATGGAGAACAATGAACACATTTGAAGCTACAAAATACAAAAGGCTAGATACATTTTGAAGAAAATATCAGCTAGGTGAGAAGATTCCTTAAAACAGCACATTTCCACAAGGGGAATAAATAAAAAATGGTATTTCTTGGAAATTGCTGTTTGTAAGTTAAAAATACACATGAGAGATGAAAACTGAAGACAAATACATCTTTATTACAATTCATATGAAATACTGAAAGCTTTCCTTTTTGCATGACAAACTGACTAAGTTTTAATGGGAGAATTAAAATAAGATACAGAAATTAATTAGGATTCCAAACCTCAGATTACTTTATAGCTTTAAATCATGATTTTAATAATCTGAAGACAAATGCAAATACCTAAAGAACATCCACTAATAAAAGGATTTTTATTCATTTATAAATTTATTGCAATTACCACAATGGCAAAGTACAAAATGGACCTTGATCCAAGTTATCCCACAGGTCAAATCCACAGCAACTCCTAGAGAGGTGCATATTAAATCTGCGTATGGACCTCTGCTAGATTAGTAAAAATAAACTAAAGAGGTGGAACTTCTGCCCGTTCGGGGACAACCATGTCTCCCAGCTTTAATGTGGACTTTAATACAACATGTGCAAAAAAGGCAGGATAAAAGGAACAAGCTTCTCATCTTTGGTGCAACAGGACAACGTTTTCTTTCAAGTTTTAGATCTTCCATCAAACTATAGGATTTCTTCAATTTTTGTTCAATTTAAATATATTTAATTAATCCAAAATTAAGAATAGTTACCAAGATAATACATCTTGCCTTCCCCTCTTTCTAGTGCTAGACTAAACAGGGATGTTTCTCTCTGTAGAGAACTAATATGTAGCTCAGCCTTTTGGAAAGCTTGATACATATTTCAGATACTATTTCAAATAAATATATATGCAAGCTAATTCAGTTCAGCACTAAAAATAAAGAAATAAAGCCCAATTTTTGAGAGCATGGAATAAAGTCTCAGTAGCAGCAAGAGGCAAACACATGACGTCTGAGTCCTGGTTCTCAACAGCACACAAAAAATGACTTTTTTATCTCCTTAAAGGGATTTTCTGAGTGCCACTGACAAGGGACACCAGTATCATCTTAACCAGAATGTGATGTGAGCTGTGGAGAAAGGGACTTAGCATTTGCCAGACACAAAAGGATAGAATTACTATCTGATATTACAAGAGTTAAATACGTTTTTGAAGATTATTTTACTTATAATAGGAACACTTACCAGCTGCCTCCAGAACCAGCTGTAATCGAGCTTTGGCCTGTTCAGCAGGAGTCTGAAAAGAGAGGATTTATAAATCTTCATCAGTGATTGCACATTTGACATGCGAGGTCATGGGTTCCTGAGGACCATCCCAAAAGGGAGCTCTCACCTCCATGTCACCACCCAAAGAAACTTCCAGCCTGAAAAGAGCACTATTGTATTTGAGTTAGAAACTACCAGATATTTTCAGAGTTGACAGAAAATACCATTCTGATTTGGCAGCACTGTGGCACCCTGACCAACCTGAGCTGCCATGGCCAGGCTGAAGACCACCTCCAGCTCCTCCTCAGTCCTCTGAGAGCAAACCCTCCCCAGCCCCTCAGTGACCCCATTACACAAAAACACACAGCTACAGAAACTCTCTCAAAATCTAGTGGTAATATGATTAATATGGCGAGTTTTTCACCCTCCCTCTGTTATCTGTTTTGATTTTTTCCTCTCCTAAAGGTATTTCCTCACATCTCTTGGGTTGAGGAACATATTGTTGGCTGAGTACCCACTATGCTAATTATTCCAAGTGATGTTTTACTGTGTCCAATGTGCTTGCCATCCCTCTAATTTTGAAGCCACTTAGACATTTTCACAGTTAAATTCATACACAAACCACATTTGTCACGGAGTTCAGAAGTTGATTATTTCTGCAAGCATCTGAGAAGTTTGGGAGGTTTCTGCTCTGCACTAAAAACAAAACATGATGGGAATTTTTGGTGTCATTGCTCAGCTTTGAAAACTCTTCTAGGCAGATATCGCTACTAGAACATTTTTTCTGATAACCAGTCCAAGTTTGCACCCTTCCAGCTTCACCCCATTAGCCATAAAAATATTAATCAAGGTAACCAAAGCTCTTCACTATGAATGTCCCAGCTGATGATGCTTTATAGGGCAAGAATGAGCTTTTCTCAAAATCTCTTTCAACCAGAGACACCTCAGATTGCATTGTGCCCAAGTACAGATTTTTACAGCAGGATTGATGCCATATCACTACAAAACATAACCTGTATAAGATATTTGCCTTCTACTAATTCATAAAAAAAAATTTAAAAATCACTTCCTGGTTTTCAGGGGCTTATTTTCATTTCTTTATTAATCCTTTGTTTTACATTATGTCTGCACCTACTTCTCTCAAGTAGGTATGAATATATCTTATTGGTATAAGATAGCCTAGACTAAAATTCTTTTTCTCAGCAATATCCCACTGGAAACTGCACAGGCAGTTGCTCTGCAGGCATCTTCCCCTTTGCCCTGACTGCAGCCCCAGCACTAACTGATACTCAATTGCTCCACGGACATTGGTGGAGAACTTGGTTCAGATGCCTTTCTATCATCAATCAATACGCCTCGCACAAGGAATGGATGAAGGGATCCTAAATAAAGGTCACCAGCAAAGCATTTGTCCAACTGGTGGGTGATGCCAACGCCCTGAGAAAATGGACAAAGATGAATTCAGCTGAAAAACCACAATTAGACCCCAAACCAGCCGTGAGCAATGTGTGAGAAAAAACAACTCCTGGAGGTTCGTATTGATTGAGAAGACCATTAAGTGACAAAACTCAGAAAGACCCTCAGGAAACTAAAAATGGTGCGATGATTGGTGTAGGAAACATTAGAGTGAAACCCTCAGACTTTCCTCACAGCATAACACAGAAGGAAAAGAATTCCAAATAGTGTAAAAACAAACCTGTACCAAGTATTTCTAGTACCAGCTGCTGAAGGGGACCGTTAACTGCACAAGCAGGAAAGGAACTCCCTGACAGGCACAATGTAAAATGACATGAAGCACACCAAGCACCCCAAATGTGTCAAAAATTGTCTGATAATACACTGGAATTATGCTTTAGAAAACTGTGGTATTCTATAGGATACCATAAAACCAAACTATCCACATGATTAATACTTGTTACTAACATCTCAACCAAAAAATTATATCTATTATATTTTTAACGCAGCTTTTTCAGGAAGATGTGGCACATGCTTCTGAACTTCACAGTATGTCTACTGCATTACATTGCTACTGCCTTCATAAATAGGATATATTTTAATAAAACAGCACTAAAAACAGAGTCTCATAACTTTAAATTTGGTGATTATTGTATAAACCACCACCCCCACCCCCCCCAAGCTGCTTGCCACTAGTAGCTACAGAGAGCAAGTGATTTGCTTGATGGGCACCTTCAGACATCACAGCATCCCAGCATGGTGGGGGTGGGAAGGGACCCCTGGGGATCATCCCATCCAACCCCCCTGCTCCAGCAGCTCACCCAGAGCAGGGTGCCCAGGATCACGTCCAGGCATGTTTGGAATCTCTCCAGAGAAGGAGACTCCACAACCTCTCTGGGCAGCCTGGGCCAGGCTCCAACACCCTCACAACAAAGAAATTTCTCCTCCTGCTCAGATGGAACCTCCTGGGTTCCAGTTGGTGCCCATTGCCCCTTGTCCTGTCACTGGGCACCACTGACAGGAGTCTGGCCCCATCCTCTTGACCCTCACCCTTTAGCTGTTGATCAGCATTGATCAGATCCCCTCTCAGTCTTCTCTTCTCCAGCTCAACAGCCCCAGGGCTCTCAGCCTTTCCTCAGCACAGAGATGCTCCAGTTCCTTCAGCATCTTTGTAGCCTCTGCTGGACTCTCTCCAGTAGTTCCTTGTCTCTCTGGAACTGGGGAGCCCAGCACTGGACACAACACTCCAGAGGTGGCCTCACTGGGGCCGAGCAGAGAGGGAGGAGAACCTCCCTCAACCTGCTGGCCACACTCTTCTTCATACACCCCAAGGACATCACTGTTTGGCCTTTAAAACACTGAGTTGCAAGGGGAATTCAGCTTTTCAATTTTACCAAAAAAAAAAAACAGGTTTGAAACAAACTAGACTTTATTTTTAAAGAAATGTTCCTGCTACTTGTGATGCATGACAAACGTTTTTGAGAAAACAATATTCAAGGGAAAATAAACTCGAGAATACTGAGGAAAAAGAATTGAGAAATATTAAGTTTAGATTTTGAACTTGTGTTTGAAGTAACGACTGTGGAGATTGTTCAGTAGCACACATGGCTAGAAAACATTATCACAAGGTTCAAGCAGTAAATGATGCTGCAGCATTTTGAGCTGCAATGCTCTCCCACCTAATTTTTATAAATATTGTATTTTCCAATAGAATGTGTCACTGGGGTTTGTCTGTGCTGAAACTGGACATGTTCAATTCCTCCTACTCATCACTAATGACACTGGTTGGGTAGAATTTAACTACAGGACTTATCTCTCTTACAACACCTCTACAAAAGCCTAACAAACCTTAGGGTGATAGCGATCAATTTTTGTGGGGTTTTTTTAAACAAACATCTCATCTCTGCATTTGATAAAGACTTAAATAGCAGTCCTGAAGCCCTCCACATCTCCACCAGCAGAGATGAGTGACAGCCCCTTGGTGCCACACTTCCCACAGCAAATATGATGGACATTCTGGAGCTGTCTTAGACACACGTGCTGCCTGAAATTACCATTCAAGGTTCTACTCACAGCGAGGACACAGGATATCAAATTTGTCCAGCAAAAATAGTCAAGTTCATAATTTAAAAAGATTTTTCCACCCAGAATTTCCTACAGGCATTATATTATATTACACTAGAAACCCAGGAAGCTGTAGATCTCCTAACTTCACAACCTGGTTTGTTTATAGCAGTTGAAACTTCTTAATGTTACTTCTCCCCCTGCCCCTGGAAAAAAGGTTCAGGTCCAGGTTTCTTCCTGAAGACAACTCATGGCCTCGTGGGCAAATGCCATTATAATAGTGTCAATACTCTACGTTCCTGCTCATATTTTGGGGGTGATATTGGCACACCCACACGCTGCAATTGAAAATGGAATATCAATTGTCATTGTGTCAAATGCAGATTTCCTCAGCAAGATCTCATTTCCCCAGGTCCCAATTGCTCTTGATGCAAATGTACACAGTAAAACTCCAGTTTAAAGAACAAAATCTCAACAACACCCAAAGGACTCCATAAATAAACACTAATTAGGTAACCTTATACATGATTTTGAGAGCTCGAATCCTTCTTCCCACTTTACCTCCAGCCTATCAGCAGTTTCCCAGGGACATTTATCTAACCTTTCCCAATGCCTGACGAGCTCATAAAAGGCTAAGAAAAAGTGTGACAAGAAAAAGAACAAAACATACGTTTCCTAGTTGTCTGCAGAGAGTGTTATCCAAAACTACTGGGAAAACTTCCAAAGTGGGTCAGAAATCTAAAGCAAATGTCACTGGCACTCAATTCCAGAAAAAAGAAAACTTGGCAAGGCTGGGAATGTAAGAGAAATTCCCCAATGTTACTGCAACCAAGATTCTTCTAGAGGCTTTATCAAGTGATGCTGTTTGTACATTCTTCTCAGACTTGCTTTTCACTCAAAACCTGAGGAATCGTACAGAAAAAAAATAATAATAGTAATATTGAAGCTAATCAACTCTTCCCACAATTCAGGAAATGCCTGGAAATGCAGCCTCCTTACCTGAGATCCTTTACTGTTTCAGGCTCCAGACTGCAGGTGGTAGGTGGACACATGCATGGATGGTGGGAGAAGATGGGAGGCAGCAGCCATGTCAGGATGGCAGAGCAACAGAGAACTGCCTGGAGAGGACTTTGGGCTGGAATGTCTGGGGCTTAGTGTCCTATAGTTATAGAGGAAGACTGGAGTCCAGTGGAACAAACCTGATGTTGATGTCCCCACTCAATGCAGGGGGGTTGGACTAGATGGCCTTGAAAGGTGTCTTTCAACCCAAACTATTCTATGGTTCTATGATAAGACAAGGTTGCAGTTAGTTGGGATGAAGAGGAGAATTGCTTTGCAGGGATATATCATAGAATGGTTTGGGTTGGAAGGGACCTTAAAGATCATCTAGTTCCAACCCCCTGCCATGGGGGCAAGGGCACCTCCCAGTAGACTAGGTTGCTCCATGCCCCATAAAGACAATGGCTCTGGCCTTAAATGGATGGAGCTCCAACATATAAAGAAGAGGCTCCAGTCAGAGCAAAAGGAAAAGCAATAACCTTAATATACTGCCCAAATGGTGTGTCTGCTGAAAAAACACCCAGGTCTCATGAATCTATTCAATCTCCCCAAGTACCCTGATACAGTAGCTTGGAAAGAGAAGCTGATGTTTGCATTGAAGTGCCAAAAGCTTTCAAGTAAAGTCTTGCATAAGAAAATAAGTAATCAAGGTACAAAATAACCCACTACCACTTCTCCCAGGTATTAGTCATCACTACATGTTCCATATTAAACTGGAGACTGGTGTTATGGCTGCAGTAGGGATCTGTAAAGATGCTGGATGGTGTCCCACCACACTTACAGGTAGATACAGTATTATGGGTACCAGATCAAGTATAACAGCAGCACAGGATGAGATAAAACACAATGGTTGATAAATACAGAGTAAAACACATTGGGGAGAACTTTTCACCCACCTTACTGCCTTCTCAAAGAACAGTCTCAGCTCAAGAAAAAGCAGTTTAGCATCACTGTGAGCAGCTAAAAAAAGACCTCAATGTATGTCAGGAATGAGAAAGACAAGAAGAAATGACAAAAATTAAACAAAGGGGAGAGATATGTGATTTCATTTTAATGCAATCTGTAAGTTGAGGCCTGCCTTCCCCTGAAATAATATACATCCCAGTTCTAGTGCATCTGTCTCAACAGGAAAAGAGCAACAAAAAGCCCTAAGCCCAGCTTTTAAGTGGAGTTTGGTCAAATTATGGAACAAATTATGTGGCAGGTTTATTCAGCATAGGAATGTTTGGCTTCCTTTTCAGCCATTTATTCCTCATTATGAGATTCTTTTTTTTTTTAACATTATATACTCCTGTGAGGTATTTTGTAATACAAATAAGTTCTTTATTTTCCATTTTTTTGGTAATTAAAAAAAAAAGAGAGAACTTGGAATTGTTCTCTTTATCTCATGTGAGAGAGAGCAAACAGAATGAATTTGAGAGTGGCAAATTCTAAACTGACAGAGGAACAGTTTTTCCACATTAAACACACCCCAAAAAAATCCCAGAGAAGAATTCATACTATGAATTAATAGCATAGAAACATAACAAGCATATCTGCCACTATTTGAATTAAATCTCTGTCTTTTCTGACATAAATCAGCATAAATGACTGGATGTTAAAATGCTATTTCTGTCTAAGTCGGTGTTTCTTCTCTGAGACAGTCAAGCATTAATATCCTCAGATACTAGGCTAAGGTAGGACCAGTGTCCTGAGCTAATAGGGATCTACTTGTTCCAAAAAAATTAGAACGTTTGAGAAACTGCAGAGAAATGTATAAATTGGGAAAATGTACCCTGAAAGAGATGGTACCAATTCTGTTCACTTTACAAACAAGATTTTCCCCAGCTTGCTTCCTGCCCACAACTCTCTATTAGATACAATGGAGAAATGAGAATTTTTTAGTAATATCCATATGATATATTGGCTGTATGAAAGCTTTCAGCAGCTAAAAATGAAATACACAATTATTGTATTAGATTGACATAGCAGTTTTATACCACTACGACTACAGAAGATAAAATTGGGGAAAGAAAAGCAGAAAAAAAGTCTGAGGAATCATCAGGCTGTTTAGTCTCCAAGAAGCACATAGAAAACTATAGAGACTAAGAAGCAGAATATTATAATATTGCAAAATCCCTGGTATTTTCCTACATTAAGTAACCTGAACAGGAACAGAAAATATTTAAAGCTCAAGAAACAGTTCATACTGTTCATTTCCTAACAATTTTATACTTTTAACAGTTCATGCTATTCATGTCCTAAGAATTATATGCTTTTCATAGACCTCCCATCAACACATACTAGGAACAGTTTAATGCAAGTTACTGCAATATTCAATTATAGAATGGAGCATAAGAAGAATTCTGACCTTAAATGTTGTCAGACCTACACAATTATCAAAGCCCAATATAGGTGAATTATAATTGGAGAAAAATCATGCAAAGCATGGAATAATAGCGATACTTGCCCATCAAACAGATGCTTTTGGTGCTTCCATACTATAAAAAAGAACAGCCAGCATCAGCAACATACTAAATAGGAAAGGGCAATCATTATCCAAAAAAAATAGAAGCCAGAAAAGCCATTTTCCCCTTTAATGTATGTAAAGGCCACAGAAAGAACATCACTAATGATGAAGTGAGAGGTACAGCGACACATACACGACGCTGGAGAGATAATCCCAGCCCACAGCCAGGAAAAAATTCCTGTACCTGGATAGAAAGGTCTGGAAAACTTTTCCAAGATGTACAGACAGTTCTGTTCAGTCTTATTCCTCCAAGATCACCAGGATTTCCTGCCAAAATTGGGCAGGGAAGATAACAAAAGGGAATGAGATGATCCAATCATTAAAATTCAGAGCCCAGGAAAGACAAAAGTGTTGGCATAAAGTCCCAAGCATAAAGCTGCTCAACAACTTAATGGAACCTTAGAATTTGCTGTTAAAATACAAAAGAGTATTTTGACTTATGGTCCAACTGAATTTTCATACAAAATTGAGATCAAAAGGGGAAAACCCCAGATATTGTCCCTAAATGTAACAGACACTCTGACACGTGCCGCACCTCAAAAGCACAGGATTCAGAAAATCCTTTTCCTTCCCTCACCCAGGACATAAATGGCCATTAAAGCATAACTTTAATCACAGATTCTTCCCCACGCTCCACTTAACAAGGCTTTTCTTCCGAGAGAGATGCAGGTTCCCCCAGTTATCTCCAGAGAACTATTACAAGCAAGGTGCTCAGGAAAAACTGCCCCTTCGACTATCCCCAAATCAAAAATTTGAGAACTACGCAGCAAAGGCTACAGGAACAAAATCAAAGGCAGAAGGCAAAGCTCAAATGTATGCCAGTGATTTTCCTTCAGCATTCAAATCATTTTGCATATTCCTGTAGCAAGTGCTCCTTTAAAGGATCATAAAACATAACGTATTAATTTCATTGAAAATTGCATTAAGAAAAAGCAAGGAAAAGTTGCCTTCATACTGGTAGTGGATACAGAAGATGGATTAACTAGACACCAGAAATATAAAGTTGTAAATAAGATTTAAAAAAAAGTAATAATCAGCAAATCCATATGTTTGAAGGAAAAAAAAAGAATGAAAATGTTAAACTCACACATCCACAAACTCTGCATGAGAGAAAATATAGATAATACTCTATCCAGACACAAACTAATAAAGGGTAAAAAATTACTATCCACCTAGTTACTTACTAGGAGCCCAGAATATCATCTGTTATATTTACATTTTCATGGAAATACAATAACAATCACATGAAAAAAAAAAAATCAATATGTTGATAAATGGAAGAGTTGGCAGAATAGAGCCTTTTGAATCAACATCTTCACCTGGTCCTTATTCTGCAAATCCATGTATTTCATAATGTACCCTTTGAAAATTAGTCAGATTAAAAATGTTTGAGCTGAATTTGAACTGAGAAAGAGAAACCTTTCGAGCGTTGCAGGGTAAGTGCTAATCCAAAAATCAAAGGTAGCAAAGGTAGCAATGATCTCTACGGCTTAAAAAAATTATAAGGTTGTCAATATTTAGCTCCTAAATATGGATTTTCATTTATCTTTTATCACAGCTATATATTTCTGGTACATTATGTTACAAAAAAAAAAAAAAAANAGTGTGTATATATAAAGATGGCAAAAGATAAATCCAGGCTCTTGAAAAGAAATTTTTGAATTATCACTATAAACTGCTCTTAAGCCAGCTAAAGTTGGGCTGACTAAAAGGAGCACACAGTGACAGAGAACACAGATTAGTTAAAACCAGGAGGAGTTTATACTTGAATTATCTCTTTGTGGGAGAAAATAAAGCAGTTAGTTTTCTCTAAACATATTTTTGAAAGAAATACCCGACAGACAAAGGGAATCGCGTCCCCTTTGGAATCCTTGGATTGAAATTCAGTAATTGAAAAACAGAATTTTAAAAAGATTTTGTAAATGGCAAGTGTTTTCAATCTCACAAGCATCCAGTTTTGCTTAAAGAAGCCCTCAGGTGAGAAATAATCTGACATTCTAGCAAGAATTATGCCGAGTTTAACAGGACTTAGTCCCAGTCCAATCAGTATTATATACTGGGAATTTGCTCTCCAAGATCCAAGAATCAAACCCACCTCCCACCACTTGTAGTTTGGAATGTCACATATTTGCCTTCCCTACCGTTTAACTTTTTTTTAAAAATTACTTTTATGTTGTCTAGGAAAGCTTTAGGATGCCTCTTTTGACAAATAAATTGTATATAAAATTCCTATGGGAAAACATAATTATTCAGGGGTGTACCTGCCAGAAATCAGGGTGCACCTGTTTGTATTTTATGCGTAGACCACAAATAGATCAATTTATGCTTCATTCCAGTATTGTGCTATTCTCCTCTATCCTTTCCTAAGCCCACAATTGCCCTTCAGTGTATGTCATAAAACACATACATATCCAAGATCTTCATATAAAATCATGAAAAGGCGAGGAGAAAGGAGCCCCTAAAAAGACAAATTTGATGAAGGCCTCAATAATCAGATTAATAATTAATCACACTTATGCGAAAATGTTTGTTTTGCTGGAGCAAACGCTCAGAGGAAATGCATTTAAACTTGTGGAGAGCGAGGCAGCCACTGCACTCCATAAAGTTCCTTTATATATTTTTCCACAATATGCACAAAACCAGAATATGAAATCAGAAACATTTTACACATTCTCATACTTCAGAGAGCGCTAACAGCATTTTACTAGTCGAAAGCACTTTATCTTCATGTCTCTATAAGGCAGAGTTGGTGCATAATAATGTAATTTATATTGCCTAAATGTTATTTTGGGAGCATTGCATCATTTCTCAAACTTCATGACCTTTACAATTTTCTAAACTTTTATTTCCCTCATTATTCTGAACAGATTTCATTACATATTTTGAATGTAAACAACCCTGAATAATGATGGGGACCATTACGTATGTACAGCTCTGACAATTGTGCATGAAGCTGAGATGGAAACCCAGTGCATTAATTTACCTCTCATCTTCGGTAACTGCACTCCCATAAAAAGTTTTATACTCAACTCACATAAATCACGGAGAAGAAAAATGAGAAAATCTGGTGGCTAACTCATCTTCTACCATTCTGCGAAAATGAAATTCACTGAAATACCTATCAAAACTGCAATCATCAAGAGATAATGTCTTCTTAGGTCTATCTGCACTTTCCGATTTAATTTCCTCCATGCCCTTGACATCCACAGATACCATTAAGATTAAGCGCATATAGTAACGGAGCAGTTTTCAGATTTTGATATATGGGGCCTAGGCACTAAATGTAATATCATCATTTGAAAATTAATGCAATATTTCTTTTGTTAGTTTTTTGACTTGGAAAGCAGGCTGAATACTTCGGTTTCTCGCAAGTAATTTCCCCATCAGAATGACATGCAATTATGA
Source organism: Brachypteracias leptosomus (assembly GCA_013401335.1). Classification (NCBI taxonomy): domain Eukaryota; kingdom Metazoa; phylum Chordata; class Aves; order Coraciiformes; family Brachypteraciidae; genus Brachypteracias; species Brachypteracias leptosomus. Next base: position 24,875 of record VYZX01021625.1, read on the forward strand.
ATAGATATGCACCTGGTCAGAGGTCACTCAAATTACTACATCATTTAATGAGTAGAGAGATCAAAATGGAGCACACTGTTGCTGCTGAGAGACGCCTCGCAGCCTGCGACATCAAATATGATGGAATCATTAGAGTAATAAGCATGAAAATCTGTTTGCAGATTAACCTCTGGTTTCACGCTGCTTTCATCTAATGGGGCGCTGTGGAAATCTTGTCAGCTTTTCATCAGCCACGATCAAATTACTGAAATTGCGTACAAACCGCTGCTGCAATTGGAAACAACATCCACAAGTGTGAGGGGTTTTTTATGCAGATGCCAAAGAAAATAATGTTCTTTATATTTTAACGGCGTTATTTACTCCATCTGATCAGCCCCATCATCCGTCTGCGACGCCGAAGCCGTTACGCTCAGAGCTGCGTTTCAAAGATTACAGCGTAAAACAGGAGTCAAACAAATTTAAGGAGTAAATAAGAAAAGGATCACAAAGTTTAAAAAAAAAACCCCAATAATAATAAGCCACAGTGTAAAGGTCATGTGGAAAAAAAGGTCACTATTAGTGAGAGATCCACCACGACGGAGCTCTGCGCGGAGAGGGAGGCACCGATGGAAGCCACCTTTGGTTTATTATTAAATGAGAATGATCAAAGTTCACTTTTTAATAAAGACACAAAGACATTAAAGGAGTCGGGGCTGTTTTATGTGGAGTCGCTCTGGTTTAAGAGAACGGGGCTAATAGAAAGTGACAGGAGAAAACTTTGTTCTTTTAAAAAAGTTTATACTAAATTCATCGCCGTTGTAACAACAAACTACGGAAAACCTTTGAATGTTCCTGCATTCACATGTTCTGTCTACAGAAGTGCAGCACTAGAAAGAAAAAATCCAGAGTTGTTTGATTAATATCTGGAGCTAGAAGCATAAAAATTTGAGAACAAATAAAAGTGGTGTGTGTACATTAATTTAATACATATTCAGTACAATAGATTCTCCACAAATCCTTCTGATCTAAAGAGTACCTTTAGCAGAGCAGCCCATATTTCTTCCCCGTAGGCAAATATGGCCAAGTAGAATGTATTTTTTCATGGATATTCATAAGCCATTGATCTTCTGCTGTGTGATTACCTAATATGAACCTGATCCAAAGCCTTCTGAAGGAACTGGAAAGATTTCCAATAGATAGTCTGCTGCTGCTTTAAAGAGGGTGAGTGTCTAAGATGCTGGCCCTGGCACCCCCCACAGCAGCAGAGAGAAGCCATTTCCATCAGCCACCAAAGCCTGCTGAGGTCAGTGACATGGGGGGGTCCCTCTCAGCAGGGGACACTGCCAGCCCTTGGCATCCCTTCTCAAAAAGCACCTTCCAGCTGCTGCCATCCTTGGTTGGGTGAAGCAGAGGACTAAGGACATAATGGCTCTTGAGGCTACCAAAGTGGAAGTCCCTAAAATATGTCATAGATTTATAGAATGGTTTGGCTTAGAAGAGATCTTTCAAGGTCATCTAGTGCAACCTCCCTGGACTAAGCAGGACATCTGCAACTAGAGCAGGTTGCTCAGAGCCCTGGCCAACCTCACCTGGAATGGTTCCAGGGATGGGGCTTCTTATATCCCCATACACAAACATCACTTTGGCCGTCGGTGGAAGAGATCTTCACCCTATACCTTCATTGTCTTAGTCTCAACCTAGGACAACATCTTGAAATGGAAATCTCAGTGCTCAGCACAACTAGGACCTGTCAGGAAGCCTCATTCTAGGGATCTGCACTGAGAAGAAAGCTTTGAGCGTCATATTAATTAACTTTAAGGTAGATATCTAAGTGATGAAAATTAGAGGGCTTTTTTTCCAGTTCAGGTTACTGAAATACTGCCACTAAACTATAATAAAGCCACCACCTAAATTCCACGTTAGGTAAAACCGACATTTAAGATACTTAAATATTTTCTGATACATACAAAATTTTATTTCCTTCTCATCTAATGTTTATTTTGGAGGAACACATACCTGCTACCTCCAAGTCCTCCACATTCATTTGCAGCTACACATTTACATCTTCAGGGAATGTGATGGTCTCAGCTGGAACATCATGCTAGTCAACAACATTTTGAGCTCAATACAAAAAAATAAATAATAATAAAAAAAAAAGCCAAAACCAACAGCAAAATTCAGTGCACATCTACATAAATATAAATATTGATACTCTAAATAACAGGGGATAAAGGGGTTAACTCAAGCAGCTCATCAGTTACAAATAATAATTGGTGTAACCTGTATTTAACACTATTTCATAACCTACTTATTTCTACACATTCTTAAATTATTTTTTTAAAAAACTCCCCAAAGGTTGGTTACTGTTAGAACCTTGTCAGGAAGATGTGAGCAGGGGCTGTGTTCTCACCTGGCACACTCCAAAAGGAATCACCTCTCTATCTATTCCCCTTTGGGAAGGAAAGTATCAAGAAGGTTCAAGCTGAAGATTCAAGTTTAATGTTCACCTGGATAAACAGCAAACCAACAACTATTAAAAGAGCTCATATTCACAAACCACCTTGCCTGATTTTCTCACTCTATACATGTCCAGTAAATGAGGGAGAGCAGGGAATAACAGAAATTAGAAAAGAAATAAAAGCATCAGCATTTCTCATGACATCACGAGCTACAGATCGACATCTACAAGGGTTATGATACCACCAGCACCTTCTCCCACCATCTCCCTTCCACTAATCCAATGACTTACTTGAAGACAGGAAATGATTTTACTTGTACATTTTATTTCGTGATAATTTCCCATCTTTGGGAACTGCTTTCTGAAGTAGATGGCTCCAGGCTAAAGATTTTTGCCCCATCATAGGGATGTACTAATCCCATCGCCCAAATGGGAAGAAAAGAAAGTTCTAAAGCTCATTTGTATTCATAGAATCATTAAGCTTAGAAAAGACCTCTAACATCATCAAGTCCAACCGTCAACCCAACATTACCACGACCACTAAACCATGTCCTAAAGTGCCACATCTACATGTTTTTTGAACACCTCCAGGGATGAAGGTGCACACACACTCTGCCCACGTGGCTATTCCTGTGCCAGAGGCAGGAGACTTCACAGAACATCCTCTTTTCTTATGAAAAATAAGTGAATTCCATGCTGAATTGCCTTTGCTGGACTCCATCACCATGCTCCTGTTCTCCTCTATTGCTCCATCTCCTGGACTAAAACTGTCCTCTCTAGAGAAGCCTCATCAGGGAGCTCACCCAGGAGGGGAATTTGGTCAGAAGGTAATGGTAGGAGACGGGGCATGAAAATACAACTCACCAAGAACACCATGGCAGTTTTCCTAAGGTTTTTTTTTCAGGTTTTAATTATCAGCATTTTATGAAAGGACACATGAGAAAGAAATGCCTTAAAAAGAGTGAAAAATCTTGTTTTCAATTAAACACAATTTCAATAGGAAAAAAGCCCAACTATCCATTCACTCTGACACTTCTTCAATAAGAGAGAATTCAAGCTTGCAGGATATAATTGACCAGCGTGGAATTCTGCCAGGATACCAAGATAAACATAATTACTCATATTAAGAGTGTTAATTAATTGTTTGTGAGCACAAATAATTGGCTCCTTGGTTTTATAGCTCATTAGAAAGCCAACAACTCTATTAGACGTTGCTGTCCAGTAGCCACACAAGGACCACTGAGCTGTAATCATCAGAAGTCTGAAATGAAGCCAGTGAGAGGTCGACCACTGAAATCAGCTCCAAGAAAAAAAAATAGTGATCCCTAGCAAATAAGTATTAGAATCACAAAATCATAGAATTGTTTGGATTGGAAGAGATCTTTAAGATTGAGTCCTGCTGTTAACCCAGCACTGCCAGGGCACCACTAACCCACGTCCCTCAGCACCACATCTCCACGGCTTGGAAACCCCTCCAGGGATGGGGACTCCACCACCGCCACGGGCAGCCTGGGACAGCCCTTCACAACCCTTGTGGGGAAGAAATTGTTCCTCCTGTCCAACATAAACCTCCCCTGGTGCAACTTGAGGCCATTTCCTCTTGGCCTATCAAATGCTTTCTGAATAACGAAGAGGCTTTTTTTGGTTGGGGTTTTGTTGAGTTTTTCTGCTTGGTTGATCATTTATGCAACTTTTTCTACCAAAGATCTCTTAAAAAAAAAAAAAAAAAGCTGCCAGATGGAGTTAACCAATATTAGTTATGAATTAGCGACCTTAGTACACGCTCTCTACAACAAGATGATACAACTGAAGTGTAAATAGCAAACTCCAGCAGGTTCCTTGGCAAAGCCTCGCACAAGCCCTGCTCAAGCTGCCCTGATCAAGCTTCTGGAGAGCTTGATCCATACCTGCAAGGGGTTATTGATTCACACACCACGCTGGGAGCACCAGCATCCTTGGCAGACAATAACTCTATTCTTCCAAACCGCTGATGGGCTCAACAAGCTATTAATGACAGGTTGCTCTTCATCACTTAAAATGGACAGACTGCCACTTGACCACAAGGACAAGCAGGTTATTGCTTTGAAATGTTATACAAAAGACACAAATAAGGTATCTCTAATGAATAAACCACATGGGTGGCTCCATGGTTCTTTCTGAGCAGAGCTATTAATAGAACCCAGGACCTATTCAGAACTGCAGATACATAATCGCCTATTCCAAGGCTTCTACAGTCTGTTAAAAATTGTTACATGGAATTAGCCAAGTATAATTCGGCAAATAACCACCACAAATTCTGGAATACAAGATTAATTCATCTCTCCTTAGAACTTTGCAGCTTCTCTTCTTAACTAGCTAAAAATAAAACATGTTTCTGTGCAGACGTGGTCAGGAAGGAGTGGGGCATGGTCAGCCAGACCCACCACACAACCCTCTCTCCAGAGCAACTCCAAGAGGACCAGCTCTGCCTGACCAGGAGAAACAAGCACCTGGACCTACTTTTCTCCAGTCTACAAAGAAAATATTTTTGTTTAGAAAAGCCTCTGTTTATAAACTGGAAGTATTTCCAAGTAACAGTTTACAAAATATTCACCAAATCCTTTAAGAGCGGCTGTTGCAGAACTTTCACTGCTGGGTGTAGCTAGAAGGTACCAGGACGACAGAAGCTCCTCAAACAAGGTCAAGCAGGAGAATACAGGAACATACAGACCCCATAAGGATTTTATCACAAACTGTAAAACACCCTTTTTTACAGAAGGGATTAAAAAACAGATTTCCCAATCGATATAAAGATTCTTCTTTTTTTCTTAAGGGAAAAAAACCCAAACTTTTTTAGAAGTATGTGGAGATGCAACAATTTAAAGTAGTAGAACCAGAGCAAGCACGTGGCTTAAGGACCATCCCTATCGTTTACTGGAGTCCCAAAGGTCTTTGTGAACTTGTTTGACATAACACTGAGATATAAAAAGTTTCCAGTACGAATAGTCCCATCTGTGGGTGTCTCAGGAAACTGTTCATTTCCTTGAGCACTTGTTCCCAGCACAGATTTCCTAAGATCACAGGAGAAAGTAAACAGCCTCAAACCTGGAGGTTTTTGATGGGTCTTTAAGAGAAATATAAAGCAGCTAATGTTTTTTATTAAGATAGAAATTTTATGTAATTACATAGTGAGTTACCCTGTAAAGAACTTAGAATCACAGAATGGCTTGGGTTGGAAGGGACCTTAAAGATCATCTAGTTCCAACCCCCTGCCATGGGCAGGGACACCTTAAGGGATGCTTAAGGCATCATTACTCTGCAGAGAATCATTCTGCTGCATTTTCCCCCAAATCCCTGAGAAATCCTTAACTCCAGTGAATGCTATCCGTGCCCCACCCCCCGCCCAGCTACTCTAACCCCCGTTGAGCCTCTTCCTTCTGCACGGGTTTGAGGTGCCACCATAAATCAGGGCTGCAGCTCCAGCTCCTGCAGCACTCCCAATTTAGAGAAAGTACCAGTCATGGTCATCTGTCAAGACTACAGCATCTTTATAATGCATTAGAAAAATCCTCTGAACCCATCAGATTACAACTCCCTGACACCAGCAGAGGAATGAAACATTTTAAAAATTTATTTAAGAGATTCGAGCAGCATGCAAGAGACCAATGAAACCAGCAAACAAGATTAATTTTCAAACTGCTCCCAGAACTATTCATAATGCTCGCCTATTTATTCCATTTACAGATTCAAAATACTAGTTGCAATGGAACATTTAATATGCCACCAGTATAAAGGGGGAACTGTTGACAACGCTGCCAGGATATACATCCTGCTCATCCCACTGTTACTCCAAGAAGATATTGGAGCACGAGCTCCTACAAATCATATTTCCCCAGTGATTCCCAAAATGGGAAGCAACAATTGAAAAGCGATTTTTCCAAATGCTCGTGCACCACACTGTGAGAAGATTTTATTTTAATAGCTGTATAGAATGGTATATATTATTTAGATATTACATGAAACAATTAAAGATTAATTATTTAGATATTATGTGAAAAAATTAAAGATTAATTTAAACCCTTCTCATGGACTGAGATATATGGGCCATTAATAGTGAATATTTTGATTTAATGGGATTTAGTAATCCGTTTAGATGAACTACTTAATGTTCTGATGACTGCTGATACCACCACCCTTGGCTCAATGAGCTTCAGACTTGTGACAATATTGTAGTTTTCCCAGTTTTGATCAAGTGATTAGTTTTTAATGCTCAGTGTGTCTTTGCCATCACTTGCGGTTTGAATGTGTTTACTTAAACCAAAAATATTTTGCATCTCAATTATTATTTTATACCACAGCCCTGAATGGAATTTAAGCCAATACATTATTCATAAAGCAAAGACAAGAGAAAAAACAAAGCTGCACACTTCTTTCAAAGACTTCAAATTACTAAAACATACCATATTTATGCATGCAATATTTGATTGTGTGTGTGCCTTTTTTTTTTTTAATCACAAGTTTGTTGTTTTCAGATCCCGATATGCCAAAAATCCAACACCAAACAATTTTTGTTTATAATTAAGGCAATCATCAATCCAAGGATTGTAGTCCGTTTTATTTCATCTCTACATCAAAAAAAGTAATTTAAAAAAATTAAAATTCCCTTGAAATGGTAAGATAAATGAAAATGTAAGTGCCTTCACATAATAACAGTAAGCTGACCCTCTGGGAAATGGTTGACTTTCTCAATTCAAGGTATTCAAAGCTCATTCAAAAGTGTTCATTTGGAATGCAGATATCAAAGATGATGCAAATGTTCAAGAGAAAATTAAAACTTACCAGATGTTCTAATCCAGCTTTGATGTTTCCAGAGTCCCTGTAACAGAAGAACAAAAGTTCTAAATAGTTGCTAAACCCTTGTCTACAACGATTTAGGTTTAACTCCGAAATGGCAAAGCCAGAGAATTTCTTGAGTTTGTAAAATTTTTACTTTTCCTGATACTTTGAGTATCAATTCTCCTCATGCACAAGTCCAGAATTATTTAAACCCTCACATTTTACCTGCCCTGAAATTGGTTTGGACTGTGGCAATGCAACAGGACACTCATGTAAAAAACAACATTAACATAATTATCCCTACTATTCATATTGGAAATATGAAGACAGGGTGGTAATAAAAACAAGACAATGCTATTGAGCAAATCTCATGGTTCTGCTTTGCCACTACTTTAATAGTAAAATTGTGTGAGTGTTTACAGAGATGGGCTGAAGCAATCATTTATTAACTAACTAGGGCACAACAGCCATGCTGAAACTTTGCATTTGACTGAAAAAAAATACAAATGTACAGATATAAAAATGACAAGTCATGTCTCAAAGACAGCTGGGTCAAACCAAAGTAAAACCACTGAAAAGCAAGGAGAATTCAGAGTGAAAATTAATCCCAAACACATAGAAAAAGATAACCTGAAAGAAAACTGAAGCAAAACAAATTAAGAAATCCCCAAATCCCAAGGCACTAAACAGGGAGCCTGGTTTCTGCTTTCATTGACTCCAGGTTCTACTTGCTTCCAAAAATGTCCCTTTTGAGGAAGATGGGCTGAACTGTGGCAAACAAGGAGAAACCATCCCACAAGGATTTCAGATAATCAGTTCATAAAATGGTTTGGGTTGAAAGGGACCTCAAAGTTCATCTGGTTCCAACCCCCCTGCCATGGCAGGGACACCTCCCACTAGACCAGGTTGTTCAAAGCTTCATCCAAGCTGGCCTTGAACATCTCCAGTGTTGGGGCATCTACAACCTCCCTGGGCAACCTGTGCCAGTGTCTCACCACCCTACAGTGATTGTGTTCTTGAACTACAGAGTGTAGCATGTATTTATGTTTGTAATATTAATTTTTCAATGAATTATTTCAACTCTACCCAACCACAGGAGCAAAACCCCAACCATGCTCCTCTAAGACAGGAAACCCTGCAAGCCTGAGGCTTCCACTCTCTGTAACACTTAGTTCAGGCTAAGGCAGAAAGTATGAAAATTTACCAAATACTAAATCAGGCTACATTCAATCACATATTTTAGCACCTTGTTAAACGCAAGACTTTCTGCAGAAAGCTTTTATTTATCATTTCATCAAGCTTTCCTAAAAGGTTTTCTATGTGCTTTTGTTCTCTTTGAACAGACCATGAAGCAAGAGAAAGATGCATTTTCCTTACACCAACACTTTGTTGAAATAAGTATTTATTATTTGCATCCATACGATATTTAAATACAAACCATAAAATCACCTCCCACTCTTATTTTTGAGGTGCTAAATGGCCTTAAAAAATTAAATTACTTTGGAAGCAGGATCCAGGAGGTCCCAGCTACCAGTATAAGCCTGCCCTGTTAGTGGTCTGTCTCCTGTGCTGTCTCTGTCATGACTTCATCAATATTTGTGCAACTCCTTTTGCCCTGTGCTGAAAGCAGCCTTAATTCAATTATAGGTCTCAAAACTGATAAAAAAGGTCCTGAAGTGGAAAATGCGACGAGATTATTGGCAAATGAATAAAGATTTGTATCGAACTAACACACACGACTACAGCAGGGTTGGGGTTTGTTGGTTTGGTTGGTTTTTTTTTTAATCTTTCCCTGTCTCAAGTCTTCTGGGAACAGCGAGTTTCCCTTCCCCTCATGCAGCGCATCGATTTCTGAATTAGACTGCAATATTAAATAATTAATATACTTGCCATGATTGATGTTTTGCATTAGTTGAATATTAGGTTATCAATCAAAATCCACTTGGTTTAATGTAATAATATTGAAAAAGTGTCACTGGCTGTTCAGCCAATTTGTAGTTGAGGCAGCGCAGGCAAATCCACCCGTGTAACGCGCACCAGGATCCAACTAACCAGGACAAGGTGGAGCTTGTCCTAAAGAAGCCTGGTGGCACTTGTCACTTCCAATGAAACCCTCTTCCCAGCCTTGCATCAATCAGCAGCAATGACGACAGAATTTTCTCTTTCTTATTAATTATTAGACAAATAAGACTCCTATTAATGCTCTATTTTGCGTCATGCAAAACCAGGCCTGTTGCTACAGCTCAGTCTAACACATAACCTTAAACATCTACAGAACTCCTTAATCATTAATACCTAATAAAAACCAGTAAAAAGGCAAGAGCAGTTGTGTGCACACCCAATATTATGATACTCCTATAAAGGAACACCCTAAGAACATGATATTCATTTCATATCATTATCAGGTACTAATGGTTTACTCAATACTTGTCCCAACAAGATTTTGGCCAAGTATTTGCCTTTCAAGCCATCTCCAGTGCACCACATTTATTTTTTTGATTCATTAATCATAGAATCCTAGAATGCCAGGTTGGAAGGGACCTCAAGGATCATCTAGTCCAACCTTCCAAGATATAAAAATACAGTTTAAATGAGCTGGCTCAGCACCCTGTCAAGCTGAGTCTTAAAAACCTCTAATGTAAGGGAATCCATTACTTCCCTTGGGAGACTATTCCAATGTTTAATTGTTTTCATCATAAAGAATTTTCTTCTGGATTCCAATCAGAATCTCCCCAACCATTCCCCCTTGTTTTTTCCATGTGACTCCTTGTAAAAATGGAGTCTCCATTCTCTTGATGTACTGGTACATTAGGCAAGTTTGGTTTTATTTCTGAGTTTCTTCTCTCCATCAGAGCAGCTCTAGAATTATTTCCCCACTATAGTCAAGAACTGATGCTGTAAAATACTAGTTGTATTTTTAAATCATAGATTAAACCCAGGAAGCATAATACTCAGGCTGATCCAAACGTTTGCTTTTGGTAATACCAAGGGAAAAAAAAAATGCAGCTGAGCTAAATTTGAATCATGGTCATGAGGGACCTGTAACAACAAGCCAGGAATTCAATTAAGCAAGTGTAGCCAGCTTTTGGATTACTTGAAACCATAGTGTAGGTAACTAATTGAGGTAACATTAACTTATTAGCACTAGGTCCTTTGCCAGTAAACTAAATTAATATAAAAATATTCACTAGCACTTGCTGGAAATCTTGATTTTAGCTTGAACATATATGTTCGTAAAAGTAGGTCCCCATATAAAACTAACCATTAATCAAGGGAGCTCAATAACATGCAATATTGTCACAATATCTCAACTGCAGCTATTCTAAAATAATTTAACATTTCACAGATACTTTACTAAATAAATTTATAGCAGTTTCACACTTGGCTTTGCCCAACAGAGCTAAACAAGTTCCTGGGTCCATTTAGACACAGTGCTCTGGAGCTACGTTCTCAACACCTCCTGTAAATTCATAGTTAATAATTGCCTTTGCCATAGTTTTCTGGTTGGAATCCATAGCTCACAGAATAATTCTACAGATTATCTGTCTCTTCAGCCCCTGACAGTCTTGGTGGCCTGAACTCCACACTAACCAGTCCCAATGTCTGATTTTTCTCCTCAGAAGCCAAACAAATAAATCAATCATCTCCTCATTAGCAAAGCCTTTGGCAGAATCTCCTCCAGTTCCACAACATTAACTACAAGCTGCAAAGAACCAGGGCATACACAGCATCTTGGGTCAGGCTGCACCACACTCTCCAATAAAGGCCTTTGAATTCCACTCTTCATGAATGCCAACACTGTAGAGCCATTGATCAGGCTGCATTGCTCCAAGTGGCTACAGATAATTTTCATGGAGCCCTCTCTCAAAAATCTCTTGGATCATTCAACAAGCACATCGCAGAATACTTGTAGTCATCTGTCAAGTACCATCATAAATTACTATCTTTCTTGTCCCAGTATTCCTCTTGGATGAAGAGCCTCATAGTGGAAGGTGTTCTTGGAACAACCTCATGTTTTATTGTTCTTTATCCTCACCCTAACACGCTTCTGGTGCTTGCTGTCATCTTGTGGCCTTCCCTACAGACCTTCCCCTGCAGAGCACACACCATCTGCTATTTTTCTTTTGCATGTCAACAATCCCTGATTGCATTCTGGATAAACAACCCCAAAATAAACAGTGGAACGCCTTCAGAAGCCTTCAGAACTTCATTATGAACTTCAGTAGGGGACAATACATTAAATACTTGCCAATACAAGCAACACAAAATAGGGCAAAGCTAAGCCCAGCTTGAGTGGTGGACTAGTCCCTTCTCCCCCCTCCCTAAGCTCTGTGTTAGAGGGAAAGAAGACAGAAATGAGAAGAAAGTATGCCTTAGATGGCCAGAATTATACCAAGGGCTATGGTGAAGAGGACGAGTGAGGCTACCACCATAACTGTCACAGCCAACAGCCACTGCCTCTCCTGTCTGGAGCTTCTTGTTGTATTGTGTTTTCTGTAAAATTACAGGCTACAGTTTCCAAATCTGACTTCAGACCATAAGATGCTTATTTCAGCAGGCTTTGAAAGACACAACAAAGATTACATAAAAATCTAAACCCCCTGCCTGTCCTCTCCTTCCATACCATCTTTAAGCAGACAGTGCTGGGTCTCCTCAATGAAGAGGTCAATTCATAGCTCCTGACTTGGGATGACAAGCTGGTCCAACACCACACCAATGGTCTGGCAGAGCTGCTGGTGAAGACTATGTAAGATGCAGAAACAGAACTCCAGCAAACATGCTGCTTTTCAACACTATTACTTAACCTCCTCTGTGTTATAAAGAAGTGCCTGGAAAGTGAAACTATACTTTTGTAGCCATAAGTGGAAGTTACCTCAAAGGGAGAATAGAATAGGCAAGAGAAACCATAAGAGAAAGTGATTTCCTCCTTCTTCTCTTATACAAAGGAAAAAAAAAAATTGAGTGTTTTGAAAGTAACCAAATAATATATGCAAACAATATTATCAATAACGAAAATTCAAAGCTTTGCAACCTACTAAAGTTATGCAAAGACTCTCAGTACTAGATGTATCTCAGAGAGAATTCCCTGACAGTTGTAATGGCTTTCACAATTGTGGCTCTTTGTATCTAAAAATCCCATTTTCTTCCATTATTGGAGATCCAACCAGTCAATGAAATGGCTGCAAAATAAAATAGTGGAAATAATTTAAGCAATGCAATGCCAACATCAGTGAGGGTGTGGGTGAGTAGAAACATGGGGCAGCATTTGGCTGTTATTCTGATAGCACTATATATATATTCGGGGCGGGGGGGGGGGTTGCCTTGAAAGGTTGGACCAGATGATCCCTCAGGTCCCTTCCAACCTGGCATTCTATGATTCACTAAGTACCCAGAAAAATCAACATAATACATCAGTTGAGAATCTTCCTTTGCACATAAGAGCTCAACAAGATGAGATACAGTTAAAGTAGTAATTTTATGCTGCTCTTTCTAGTCTTTTGTACAGAATAAACTCCCGACAAAAAGAACTGATGGTTAGGGAATCCTACACTCTGCTAGAAAAAGCATCCATGATATTTTTTGAAAAGTGTGGAATGTTGTTTTGTTCTTACTTTAATATTAGATTCCAATGATCTGGAGTGTAGAGACTCCAGAGCATAGAGCTTCCAAAGCTGCTGGTGGTGTGCTCAGTGGCTCCCTCACTCCAGTCATCCAAATAATTTATTGCACTTGGGAAAAAATACTAAGAAGTTTGGCCAATTACTAATAAATTTAAATATAATAAAGACTCCAGAAGATCATATGAAGGTCACTTATCAAAAGCAGGAAGAAAAGCAGAAGTCACCCCCACACACAAACACATACGGAATAACTTGGAACTGCTGAAGGACTCAGTAGAATATAATGGAAGCTAAATTGAATCATGCTAAAACCAGGGACTTTAAACAGGACACAAGGTGAAACAATTTCCATAATATGTTATCCTAGAGAGAAGAAAAATCAGTACCCAAGAGACCTGATCAAATATTCAAGAGGGAGGAAAAAAAATTATATATATAACCATGACTCACAGAGTAAAATTCAAGATTTTATGCAACTGAAATAAAGACTGAAACTAGAAGGGGGGAATAAAAACAAAATAGTGTTGATAGAATCAATATTGATGCTACAATAACCCCCTTTTTCTCTGTATTTCTCAGATAAATGAGAATCAACCACTTCAAAACTCCAAAACTCCCACTTCTCTTTTACTGAGACTTTAGATCAGATACAGAGACAAATTATTAAAACAGATTTCTTTATCCTGGTTGCCAGCTCAAGCCATTCCCTGGATAGGGAGCCTTGGTCAAAAGACCTCCTAACATGCAAGTCCTTGGAGTTTTTATACGTGAGGTGGGGTTTTGGGTTGGTGGGTAGTTTTTTGTCAGGTTTGCCCTGGGGTTGTGGGGGGGGAGGGTATTGGGGTTT
>VYZX01021625.1:38645-104277 GCA_013401335.1 Brachypteracias leptosomus
GTTATTGGGGTTTGGCCCGGGTTTTGGGTAGGTGGGTGGGTTTTTTGTCCTGTTCTGCCCACAGAGTTCCCTTCACAAAGAATAAAACCTTGCTAATTAACATTTGCATTCCTAGCAAACGTAAGCAATTAAGCTTCAGGCTTCGGAATGTCACTGTCTCTGTTAACTAGATTATTTGGTGGTCTTAAATAAATCAGACAACTTTGGCCCGTCTTACCTTTTCTGTAATATTATTTGGTAGCTAGTCAATTAAAACACATCCTGTAGGTGAAAGTGTATGAAAACATTTCCATAGTGGACATTAGTGGGAGCAGGAAGCGTTGCTAATTAGCCTCAAAGTACCAAATAGATTAGAAAAGTAGCAAAAAGCCCAGCAGTGTAAACGCACCGAACGCTGCACTGAATATTAAACAAAGCAGAGCAAGTTTTCATGTTGGTGAGCACAACTAGAGTAAAAACTCTCTGGACTAGTAAAGAGTGTTACAGGTTAATGAGGAACATATAAAGAGTGCACAATAATTATCATACCTAACACCTTACCATCTGTGTTTGGATGACTGCAGAATATAAACAGCATTTATCAGCATTAAGGCTGAAACTAATTACACATGTGTCTCTATTAGCATACTGTTAGGAGAAATATTTAAAATGCTAGATTTTCCTCAACTCTCAGTGCGGAAGAATATTGAATTTAAGTACAAGTCAGCGAGAAAATTTAAATGTTCTAAGCGCTAAAACAATTTGAGTACAATCAATTTTCCATTTTCTGAAAGCTGCTAAATCCTCCTCATTCACCCAATTACTACTGTACTTAACCTAATGAAATTTTATTCTGCGGGAAACAATACTATTCTTAAACAAATTTTTGAAAAAATATAAGATTAAAAACTTCTAGACAAAGAATAAACTCCTAGAGAAAAGATGCAAATAAAATTACTATCATAATCTTTTGTTTTTTATTTGCAAGTATAAAACCGAGGAGAAACAAAAGCACGGAACATAGCATCTGTCATATCAGAATATAAAAAGATGATCCTGGCACAAAATGAAAAAGCTCTAATTCATTTGCAAATCAAGCCTGCCAGTTCTATTTCAAGCTGGCGGTAACTGTCAAGAGTTAACAAGATAATCACTTTCAATCCTGCCTTCAATGGTACATTACACTGTTATTCCATTCAATAAGGCCGTTCTTTGGGGCACTAGATGAATGGTTTTCATTTCTAACTCACACAAAAAGTTGCAAAAAAAAAAAATCCATGGGGCTTAAGAAAGAAATCCCTTTATGGGCATTTATCTGCCGGCACTTGCTTTTAGGCAAAATGAGATATTTGGATACATTGGTGTCCATTCACTTCCTCTATTCCTTCAGGCCCTCAGTCTGTTGATAAAAAAGAGGCACACAAGGAAAGCTCGAGCTTGTTCTGGTTTTTCTTCAACTATCTGTGACATTAAACAAGTTCTGTAATAATATTTTGTAAATACCTCAAGAGAACACAGCTCACTACGCCACACTGAAATGACACGGCATTTGAACGGATCCATCTTTGTTTAAATTAATTTTAAACTATAGAAAAAAAATAGTAAATGCTCATGAAAATTGTGCTTAGGGAAACAATAGCCAGTTACTCATTAAATGCTCAGTAAAAATAAAGTTACCAATTAAAGGCATCTGCTTATGAAAGAAGTTCATTTAGAATTTGCTTTTAAATATATTTTTCTTAAGAATCTGTGCTGTGCATTCTTCCCAAAAGGATAAAAATCTTAGAAAGTTTACCAAGTATTTAAAAATACTGGCACATGACTTTCTACTAATCTCTGTGAAACAAATCCAACCCAAAACCTTCATGTTTTACTCGTTGCTCAAAATTCACATTGTAAGATACAACCTGCACGTTAAGGTTGCATTGTACAGATACATTTTGTTATAGAATATTCTACAGCAACCTCTTTTTTTTTAAATTTCTTTCTTTCATCCCCCATAGATTTCCATTCACAGAACAAAGCTAATACCTATATTAAATATCTCAACTGAGTTAAGCTGACCCAGCCTCAGGTCTGTCACCCAAAATCAACACCCACAAACACCCTGTCAATACCCATCTGTAGATACAGATTATTTATTTTTTTAATCAGCATAAATCACTTTCCTCAAACTCAGGGGCCCATCTTGCCAGCCACTTCTATTTGCATACCTTACAAAGAAGATTTTTTTGATCGTCTTTATAATCCATTGCTACAAGTCAGACAACTTTTTCCACACACCCCTCGTGCAAATGCTCCTTTATAGTAAGAGTTTCTTTTATGAGGAATCTAAACACCAGAAGTTACCAGCAGACTCGCAGGCTTTGGTTTTGTTCTTTGCACTTCACAAGTTTCTTCAGAGGTTGTCAACACAGAGATGTTCTTATAATTAAAAAAAAATACTGTAATAAACCCCAAAATTTACACCTGTATGTGTGGAGCATTAGAACTTTATCATTTTTGCTGCCCTACTGCTTCTGCTTGCCAAAAAGAAAGAATAGACAATAAAAATTAACTAAAAGTTTGCACACATTGGAAGGACCTTGAAAGAACACAAGATGCTGCACTTGGAACACAAATTGATAGAAATTGAGCAGATGGATTTCAAATAGCAGGGCATGGCTCTAGGTAAGACTAATACAGTTCCCAAAAACCTGCTGTGGAAACTGGGGATGTGTTTCCTTCCTCTCTAGCCAGCAGCAGGACAAGCTTAGAAATAAATAATAGACTGAAAAAACAAACCAAACAAAACCAACCCCCCACCCTCCATTCGGGAAAGCAGATAGAATCAAAGCCCAAGGAGAGCAGCAATTCTTACAGAATTGAATCACAGAATTGCCAGGGATGGAAGAGACCTTAAAGATCATCTAGTTCCAACCCCCCTGCCATGGGCAGGGACACCTCCCACTAGATCAGGTTACTCACAGCCCCATCCAGCCTGGCCTTCAAAATTTCCACGGATGGGGCTTCCACCACCTCTCTGGGCAACCTGTGCCAGTGTCTCACCACCCTCATAGGGAAGAACTTCTTCCTAGCATCTAATCTGAATCTCCCCACCTCTAGTTTTGACCCATTCCCCCCAGTCCTACCACTACCCGACATCCTAAAAAGCCCCTCCCCAGCTTTCTTGTAGCCCCCTTAAGACCCGGGAAGGCCACAATAAGGTCCCCTCGGAGCCTTCTCCTCTGCAGACTGAGCAACCCCAACTCTCTCAGTCTATCTTCAGTAAAAGCAGGTATTTGTTTCTAGAATTCATAAGTGATTCATTTCCACAGCTCAGATGATGAAGCAGGATGACCCACCCATCCCAGGTCACACACATTTGATGGCCAAAGACTAAGAAAAGGTAGTTTCACGTTTCCACTCTTGCTGAAGATGTGTGCAGAGCTTTGGCAAGCGTGGGCAAGTTCAGCCAAGAGCCACAAAGTGCCACTTTGCTGAAATTCCACCGCCGGTGACTGCATTTGATCCAATTTTAGCACACTGAAACCTCGTGCTTTTTTAGGCATCATTGTTGGGAGGTATAAAAACCCAATCTGTAAATGCTTTTTCACTGCTCCTCTTTGTGTCCCTGCAGCTTGATTTTGTCGCTTTGGTTTAATTCCTCTGTGTTCTTTCATCTGGCCTGAATTTCTCTCCCTAAGGAACGCAGGGACACACTTAGAATATACTCTAAATGTTTAAAATGTGTTTAAATATCAGACAGATGTAGGTTTTCAATTGTATACAAGCTAAAAAAAAAAATTCCTTTTCCTGCAAAAAAGCAGATCTACTTCATCTTGGAATATTTAGTTTCTATCTCTTCAACTATTTCAGCTTGTAGCATTTGTGGTCAAATAGACTCGAGCTTCAGGTTGTATTTCACAATTAAATTGTTTGCTTCTATTACAACTCAACATACACCTAAAAAAAGCCTTTCCAAGTCTCCTGGTTTCTCCAAGAGTCATTCCAAGAAGTCCAAGCACATGCTGAGAGGTAGGAGTAGCTCAGAAGATTCTCCAACATAAGCCTGACATGAGGGAGAAGCCCCTGTTGTTACATGAAAAACATGAAAAAGCCTCAGACTCAAGAATAAACCTGGAGGATTGAGGGTTGGACTAGACGACCTTGAAAGGTCCCTTCCAACCCAAACCATTCTATGATTCTATCACTAAGGTACTGCAGCCATTTGCTGTTCAACTAATCACATCACTGGTTTTGAATGGTACAATTTGCACCCTCCCCAGCATCTCCTCAGGTTTCAAATGCACCTTATCCTACATGATCTGGGAGTTTTGTCCATGTTTGTCAGTACTTTGAGGTTGATGAGTTATAGAGAGCATCACAAAGATCCTTTTAAGCAGAGAATTCACAAATTCTTCTAGAAGGCTGTTTTGTTAAAGCCCAGATGAATTTTGAAATCATGCTTAATATGAAAAAAATTTCTTTTTTCTGACTGTCAGTAAGGAGGAATATTGTCTCTCCTACTAACAGCTTCCACACTGGGCTGTGTTGCAAGGAATTTATAAAATTTAAAAGGTAAAGCTTAAGTTGTTTGAACTTTATAGGAAATTAGTTTCTTGGGCACAAAAGAAAGAAATAACTTTTTATCAAAATAGAAAAAAAAAATTATTGCAAATCTCAAACATATCTGACGCAAACCAAGCCTAACAGCAAAAAAAAACCCAAACAAACTTGAGAGTGCATTAAAATTAATGGAAAGGTTAAAAAAACCAACAAACCAACACACACCAAACCAACCAAAACCAAATCAGATAACTGAAGCTCATGAAGAAAATTTGGAAGAGAAGATCAGAGATCACTAAACTGGTCCCATTTACAGTAGCTCCCACTTCAGCACCTCCATTTTCACAGCACTCAGTCCAAAGCAATGCTAAAAAAATCAGGCTGGAAAAGCACTTTTAAATCCATGTCATACCAAGGAGCAGAACTTGAAGTATATCTTGATGATAATATTTCAGTATTCAATAATAAAGCCCTTCAGAGTTGTCAAAAAAAAAAAAATCTGTCATGCTTGGACCCAGTCACAGCAAATTTGTCCTCAACACAGAGATACTGAGACTGCAGAAATCCACTAATTCCTTTAAATTATCCAACAAGGGTAACATCCTCTGGATTCCAAGAGCAATTAACTTGCAGCTAATTCCACAGCAGCACCAGCCAACCAACACTGGTAGGTCTGTACCTTATTTGTGAGCTCTTTCTCCAGCATTTGGAGTGCCCTGTGACTATATAATTGACAAGTCTGTTATTATTTGAGATTATTAATCAATGCTAAAATTGCTTTTGGTCTTGTGCTTATTATACCTCTACTGCTCAGAGAGGAACTTCAGAAGCAATAGATGTTTTCAGGGCTGTGCTGAAAACACTGATACTGTCTAGAATTTGATGTCCAAAACATTATGGTGAATTAAGCCAACAAGAAAAGATCTGCAAGTTCCAATAAATCACAACTTGTTTGTAGCAAATTTTACACCCTAAAAGAAAAACAAACCAATTGATTTCCTGCTGGTTGAGTTGCACCAAAACCTCTTTAAGGCTTCCTACTTTAATTGTTAAATCCACTCTTCTTAGTACATCACATTGGTCTTGTTCATTCCACTCTCCAAAATGCTGCTTTCATTAATATGCTTTTAACCTTTCACTACCATGAAAGACTAACATCATCTATTTTATTTGGCATTTATCATTCCCAGCACTTCACAGAGGGAGTCCCTGGTGAAAACTTGGCTTTGTGAGACGCAGCAAACTGCTGAGAGGTGGCCAGCAAAAGCCTAGACCAGAAATCTTGCTGGGCATTTTGTATCTTGGCATTCCTTCAATGAAATTAAAATAATTAATATTGCACACTACTGATTTACCACCAAGTGGACCAAAATTAGAAGAAAAGACAAAAATATAGAACATGTCTCGTTCTACAGCCAAGATTTCCCTCAAAAGTTATTTTTCTAATATGAAGCCAAGAGATTCCTGAAAAAATTTAGTACCATAAACATGGCAAGCTCCAAGGAAACTTGGATCTTAAGCAGTTTGGATCGTGAAGATTAAAACCAGCACTTCCTATTGTACCTGAAAATATTAGAGGTAAAGTGAAACACTCTACAAAGCCAACTTCTGAACAAACGAGCAGGCAGCAGCAGCAATAGCAGCAATTT
The DNA here is from genome assembly GCA_013401335.1 of Brachypteracias leptosomus. Taxonomy (NCBI): domain Eukaryota; kingdom Metazoa; phylum Chordata; class Aves; order Coraciiformes; family Brachypteraciidae; genus Brachypteracias; species Brachypteracias leptosomus. The sequence goes on from VYZX01021625.1 coordinate 44,822, forward strand.
CTAGATCATTCATGGCCCATACAGAAAGACCTGGAAATGTGGATGGACTAGGCTGACAAATGAGCAAGCACTTCCAGTGGAAAGAATTTCTAACCTGCAAAAAACCCCAGCAAATATCCCAAACCACCTCAAGTTACAAACCTAACGAACAAATTGTAGCCACACATCACAAAGTCTACCTCAAGTTCTCAGAAGCACCATTCTTTGGTCTTCTCTGGGGAAATAAGGTGTAGCCAGATGCCTCCTAGTCCATAAAAGTTCCCTTAACCCCTCTATTTTTAGCTGTACCAGTTTTCAGTGCACCTCAGCCACCATCATTTAGGACAGGAGACACGGAGAACCTGCACAGACTCCCCTTGACAGACTTTGTATTGACACAAGACAACGAACTCTGCGATGGAAGCAATTTGAGCTGGTCACACATCCCCTCCAACACTTGCCAACCTGGCTGCTCATGAAGGACTTGCTGAACCATTACAGACCGATGCTCCAAGACAAGCCAAAATGTTGCTGGTTTACATTAAAATGTTCATTTTTACAGCAAAGTAAGGCAGCCAGGCCAGAGTTAGTCTCCTTTGTGTGTGAATCAAGCTTTTATGCTCTTTTGGAGAAGGAGCAGACACCAGAATGAGCAATCCCTTTGTTAACAGAACATTTTACCTCTCTACAATGCTACCAGAATGAAGGATTCTTCTCTACTTTATCACAAAACTGTTCATATTTGTCTTATTTCACTCTTTTTAAGCAATGTAGTCCAGACATTCTTACTGTTGTTAAGTAGTGTAAGTACTTTGCTAACTACTACTAGAAGATCATGGCAGAGCACATTGGAGTAGCAGTGTTCTTAAAGAGACTGAAGTCAGACTTAAAGAACATAAATTCAGAACACAGCTGGGCAGACCAATGGGCTGACCTACAGAAACAGCACGTTGATATTGCTGAAAAAAATACCCAATATATTGGCTCTTCTCCTATATTTTCATTTTGACTGAAAGTTATCATGGCAATATATAAAATTATGACGTTCTCCAAAGAAGTGCCAGAAACCAGTGTCCCCAGAAACTGGAACCATTCCAAGCAATCAAACACATCCATGTAACAACGGTCAGGACCGAGTGGCCTGTTACACAAAGGCATGGCAGGATAAGCCACCTACTTAACTTGCTGTCCAAGCAAGATATTGGGGAAAATTATGTCAAAGTTTGCATATAATAATTTGCAGTCATTCAAAATAGGTCAGGATGATGTTCTAATAACATAAGGAAACAATATATAACATTTATATATTTTTATATACATACCTACCTATCTCCTTCCTCTGGCCATTGTGGCTGTCAGTCAACAAGGTCAGCTTGCAAAGTTAGCATTTGGATGGGTAACAGTTAAACCAGTACCAGCAACAGACAATGGAAAAAAATGGAAGATCAACTGAAAAATTAAAAGTTGAAAGCCTTGGACCTACATGCAATAGAGGGAAAAATAGTTTTGTTAGCTAGGTGTATGGTTTTGCCCAGCAGTTGAAAGAAATACAGCATAACCAATACCTAGGGTAAATAAAAATGTTTTAACCGTATATAAAATGAGTGAAATCACTTCAACCATGGAGAAAAATTTGCAAACTCTGCCTGATATCTGGGATTTAGGTGGACTCTTTCTTGTGCATCTGTAGTGACAGAAGCTACACTAACCAATAGAAAAAATAGCTGTAAAATGTCCAGTCCTTGTACATACGCCACAGCCTAGCACATATTTCTTGGTGTACTACAAAAGCGCCCCAAAATTGGTTTTCTTAAAGGCTTTTCTTTTCCCTGTTCTATGTATGGCACTTACGTCACTCATCACGACCACAGTAATGAGGAAGGCTGAAATTAGCACCCTCCAGAGCACCCAGGCACTTGCAGGATGTCAGCAGATGTGATTGTTGAATGACAAAAAGCCAAGTGCTGAGAAATATTTGAGGATACTCCAATAGCCCAGCGCCAGGTAGGTATTTTTTTTTAAATTAAAATATAGACCCCAAAGTCATAGCCAAGGGAATTCACTCTCTCTTGAATGCAGAATTGATCTGAATGCAATTACTTTACTCTTTTTAGCTCCATTTGACTTTGAACTAAACATCAATTAGTGCACAAACATAATACTGCAAGATCTGTTAACTCCAATACTGATTTTTCCATAAAAGATCTGAAGCAAATTTACTGGCCTTCATTTAATAGCTCTCAGCAATCACAAATATTGCAGATGAAAGCTCAACTTCATTTTCTGACGGTCACTTAAACCCTTAATTCTCACGATAAAAACTCAGTCTTAGTTTTTAAGCCCCTCAAATTAGCAAACAAGACACACATAATAGATGCTCTAAGCACAGGTCTCCCCTGAAAAGCTGGGACCTCCGAGTGCTTCAGCTGCGGTACAAGCCGTTGAGCCACGGCCAATATAAGCTCATTTGAATAATCAATATGACAACCTTATTTTTCTCATGCAAACAGGATTGCTACAGTAAGGTGTCTCACTGCCACATCACAGTCATGGCCTCTTTTAACCCCTAATTAGATTTAGGCGATTATCCCTGCTCTTCCTTACAAGTGTACAGCCCGGATAAGGGATGACAAAAGCTATCTGCCACTTACTCAGCCTTTGCAGACTGCAGGTTATCCAGGGAGATACAGGGGTAAGATCAGCAAACAATTGTTATTCATATCATCGACAGTTTGAAGATAGTCACAGTTTTCCATCCATGCTCCCTGAAAATAGCCCAGAGCATTAGGTAAATGCAAACCCGCTTAAGAACATCAGGGTTACACAGATGGAAATTCAAGGTGATGTTGGGGAATTACGTTTAATTCAAATTGGTTATCGCAAAGAAAAAAAAACTATCTAGCCATGATTTTCTCTTTCAGGCAGGAAAACTGAGTTTTCAATAGATTTGTTTGTGTGCAACACTGGGTATTTTACATGGCTATTTCTACCAAAATCAAACTTAAAACCAGTGATCCCAATAGAATTACATAGCTAAACAAAGTCCTAGCAGACAGAGAAGATCTATTACAGAAATGTAATCACATTTCATTTACAAGAACTCTTATCTCAAGCACTTAAACATAAAATTTAAACAGTTTTCCATTTTATTGTACTCAGTATTTGAGCTAATAAGATAGAAAAGTATAATCATGTTAGCAACATTTCTATTGCATTACATAAACACAGCCCTAGATTAAAGGCAGCCCAGGAAAAAGAAAGCATGATGCTGCATAGGAAAACTCAACACTTGATTTCTCCTGGCAGGAGTTCGGATCCCTGGGATCATGGGTGAAAACTGCCACGCTGAAATTAGACCATAACTTCACAATAAACATCTATTCCCACACTGAGGAAAGAAAAAAAAAACCCCAGTATTTCCATAGATATTATCCATCTGTGGCTGTGCTTAGCTTGCTTTTATAATCAAAATAAATATTCCCCGATAGTATGTTTTTATTATGCACAGAATTGGAAGGGTCATTCATCCCAGTCAGGTGACGGAAGTAAAGTTTTCAGAATTGTTTCAAAGTCATTTGAAAATCACAGAAAGGTAATTTTTTTTTTTAATACTGTACCCATTGTGATTAAACACCCCTTATCAGCAATACTCTATATTCAAGATGAAGTAGACTACAACACAAACTCTGCGTTGCTGTTTTATTTGCCATCAAAGTAAACTTCCTAGTTTTCTGCTCCATCCACAGAAGCAGCAGGGCACCGTCTTCTCCTCAGCCACCCCACCACCGAAAAAACTGGACATGGAACCATCTAGGCTGAAAAAGACCTTTCAGATCATCCAGTCCAACCATAACCCTACTCAACCAAGTTCACTGCTAAACCACGTCCCTCAGCACCACATCTCCACGGTTTTTAACCACATTCAGGGATGGGGACTCAACCACATCCCCACATGGTGGGGGACCTCTTTTATGAAACAAGATTCATCCTAGATTTTCATCTATCAAGGCTTTTCACTTGTTACTAATTTTTGTACCCATGCTATTCAACAATTTGTGATTTTATTACCTCATTTTTCCTACAAAGGTTCAAGACATGGTCACCTTGAAGCCCTACTACTCAATGGTCATGCACAAACTATGGATACGCGCTTTCTCACAACGCTTCTGATACATGACCCCACCTACAGTCCCCAACATTTCTTCTTCCCCTCTAAAGAAAGAGTTTAACAATTTATTTATGGGATTTGGCGCAATGTACTATGCATTTGAATGGCCTTTTGAAATGCAAAATTATATTTGACTGTTACTACTTCTTTACAAACAGTCTACAACTCCCTATGTGCTTGTCTGAAAAACAACCAACAAAATAAATACATGAATGGAGGAAGCACTGAAAAACAATGATTTGTTTTCTACTTAGGTTATTTGAAATTGTGAGAAAATGAGTTTATGAAGAATCTTATTTTAACTTAATTCCATAAAACCCTCATTAAATTGTAGAGAAATTACAAGTTGCATTCTTTATAAATATTCTCCATGGGCTGGATATAAAGAGTTGATAAAAATAGTTTGATAGTGAGAAAACAGTCAGCATAAAAAATTGTTCCTGCCCCTTTTTTAACCGTTTTTGAAGTTTTCATTGAACAGCTTTGCTTTCTTAAAAAAAAAAATCCTAGAATAATTTGGAATATTTTCCATTTGATAATACAATTAGTAGTTATGCAAGTGAGGGTTTTCTGTACTGAAACTTGCAGGACAGAAGAAAGAGCAAGCAAATAACATCTGTTGTACTGGGATTGCTCACAGCAAAAATCCTTTCAGCTCAGAAATACCCCAAAGCACCCAGTGACCCCTCTAGCAAGAAGGGATGAAGTCCATCACTCCCGCAGCCAACAGCACAGCTCCTGCTCACCCGGGGGGGGTTGAGTTTCATCTTGGGGGTTCAAGCCTTGTTGATGCTGCCTGGTTTGCTTCCCCAGGCACCTCAGCACACCTGGCAGCCAACAAGTGCCCCAGACCCTGGGTTTTGACAACCCATCTGAGGAAACATCTCACGGAAAGGTGAGCGGAGGTCAGCACGAAGCAAAGAACGGCACCAGCGCTGCAACGCCACAGATCCAAACCACAGCTACTCACCACATCTCTCAAGGTAAATATTTCCAGATAAATCCATCATGTTCATAGAATCACAGAATGGTTTGGGTGGGAAGGGACCTTTAAAGGTCATTTCATCCAATCCCCCTGCACCAAGCAGGGACATCTGCAACTAGAGCAGGTTGCTCAGAGCCCCGGCCAACCTCACCTGCAATGGTTCCAGGGATGGGACAGCCACCCCCTCTCTGGGCAGCCTGGACCAGGATCTCACCACCCTCAGGATAAAAAAAAAAAAAAGACATCTCAAATAGATCAAAAAGACATTTCAAATACATTGTTGTATTTGAAAGACATCTCCAGCCATTGCTCCATACCTGTTCCAGTATCCCACCACTCCTGCAGCAGCTCAGGCAAAGGCCCTTGGGCACAAAACTCACCCTCACTAATTCACAGCAGACTCCATCCTGTGGTGCACACACGTCACAACTGCCTCAAAATTCCATTTCAAATCACTTCAAATTTGGAGTTACAGGAGCAGGATTGATAAAGCTTGAGATAAGCAAATGCCTTCTGGTGGTAGGTGACAAGGAGCCACGATGTGATATCACATACAGTGACAGCATCAAGGAATGTGGGATTGTCACTTTTAACCTTTTTTGATATTTTCCAGTTTTCAGCTGCTGATCTAATACAACTTCAATATATAACTTCATTAAAAATATATCACCAGCAGTTGAAGCCTCCTTTGGGTTGAATAAATTGATCATCTCCAGAGATGTTTGCAAACCCACACGGTGCAGGCTCCATTCAGCGAGGAGCAGTGCTGATCTATTCCTCAATCTCTAATTCTTAAAGTGCTCAACTCTTAGACTCAGATTAGTGATAACTTTATGTTAAACTTAACAAAATCTAGGAACTTTGGCAGAAAGTTCTCATAAGGAAGGTAGAAGCACAACCTAAAAACAAGACATTCTCATTATTCAGAATATATTACTAAGTGTGGAGTATCACTTTCAAAAGTAACAACCACAAATATATACAATTTCAAGTGTTTAACATCTAGATCTAAACACCTAGTGTCAAGTCACTGAGTTGTTATAGCATGAATGCCTAAAATAAAGACAGAAGTAGCATATTTATTAATATGGAAAAATAGATGTTACTTGTGGACACCCAAGAAGATAAGGATGGAGAACAGAATTTCCTGTCGCCTGTGTTCTTTTCTGCTTTCCTTTCTGAATGAAAGCTCAACTGCACTGCAAGGAAAAGCTGCCAAACAGGGAGAGCTTAAACACAGTCACAGAGCTCAAAAATGTCAGCCCAGCCTTGGACATAACAGGGACAACCAACAGAGAAGAGTTGGGAGGAGAAAAGCATTTTAAAATTCTTAATATGTTACAATACGGAACATTCAACATAGTGCTTCTGTGAGGGGTTTTTTCCATTTTTAAGTTGTGCTTTAATCTGTACTTTATTGGAAATAAGCAAACAAAACTCCCAATGTTTCCAATGAATATGGATACAGCTATTTCTCAAACAGAAAGATCTGTTATATAACCTTTAAAGTTAATGGAAATACCTTTCAACAAGCTCTGGGGCCTAAAGCCTGTTTTGTTTTTTTAGACAAATTAATTGGTGGATTTTAATCTTTTGTCCTCCTCTATACAAAACACATCTTGACCTTTTAAGTAAGATTTAATGGCTCCCACTACCTTCTCTTCCATCTTCATGCTCCTGACTTAGTGGACCTGCCATAAATTAACTCCCTGTAGAAACTGTGCAGCAACATCAGCTCAAATTTCATGCAGAGATTGTGCCAATGAGGGCTTTAAATGCTATTTAACACTGTCAGGAAATAAAGGGTTTTACTTTCACATCAGAATTCCTAAAAAAAATAATTTATTAAAGAATTGTGCCCAGCTGACCCTCTATGACTGGCTGACAGCTCAGTAGGTCTCTGTCTCCATTAGAGCACAAACCCAAGACTCTCATTGTGAAGAACATCCAGGTTCTTTTACAGACAATTGCTCAGATTCCTCCTGAACCATTCGTTGCTAGTAGATGATCCATAGTATAAATGTTGCCATATAAAAGCATTCCCCATCACACTCTGCTAAACACTGTCCTATAAAGCCATTGTGTGTATTCCTTTAATATTTTTCAAAGCATAGAGCAATGCCCACCAGAGAAGAATCAATGGGGACAAAACCTTCTCCCTCTTTGACAAAGCACCATCCCATTAAGCAGCCTCAAAAGATTCTGAGTAGCAAAGTGAGACCTTCCTGATCAATTCCTTAATCCATTTGGAGAGAATGGACTGATCCTGCTTTTTCAATTTCAGTCCAGGAGAAAAAAAAAAGAGAAATCATTCCCAACATAATTCACCATGAAATGGGCCTTGTCTGACAAGAACTTCAGCAGCCGGAAACACAATCCAGGAGAATTACCAGCACATCTAACATGCTTCCTCTGGGTCTTCCCATTTATACCCTGGAAGTCATTCTACTCATTTGACAGTCTTGACTTTCATGGATCTTTAAAGATGCTGCTTTTAACACTATAAATAATCTATACATTGATGCCTGAAGTGGAAATGAGTCCCAGACTTTTCCTCCAGAAAAACCTCAATGCATTAGGTTACCACTGGAGTTGCCATAATCCAGGGAAAAAAAAAAAGGGGAATAAAACCAAGATGACGCTGAATTATTGTCACACTAAAATGTGGTGCAGGCTGGAGATACCACACTCCACGTGTTGGTGGATTCTGCTGCAGAACTGAGGATGTTTTATTCCATGATCAAATCAGATGCTGTGAATAGAGATGAGACACGAAGAGCACGTGCACTCACTATGTTCTGAACTTTCTTATGGGAATCACACTCTCATATGCTCAAAATGGAAGACTTGGGTTGGCCAGTCTTCTCCCTAGGAAGGCCTGAGAACCTTCCCACTTCAATGGAAAATTATTCTAATGAAATAGTGTTGATGTAGAAAAACATGCTCTAATTGCTTCCTTAGTGGTGCTCGACTAAACCCATCCAATGAAGGTTACCCCACCAGCCCTAGGCTTCAAAAAGAGATTTGAAGTGACCAAAATAGAATTCTGTAACCCTGAGGTCTCCTTAGTACCACAGACAACGTTTAATGGGCCACAAGCTCTGCCTTGAACTAAAAAACACACTGTAGAACTATAGTGCTAATTTACATACAGATTCACCTGTATTTTTAGTTTTTCCTCTATTTTACTCAGTAACAGAAGCTAAAACTTCTACAGTAACAGAAAGACCAAGGAGATCTCCGAATATCTACACACTCAGCGTGAGGACACGAGGAGAAAGGACAGGGAAGGGACTATGATCACTACTGAGTAGGAGCATCCTGCCCAGTACAGAACCAGGAGATGCCAAGGAAGAAACCAGAGCCTGGACGTAAATTTACAGCCTTTCCACCTTTCTAAACATACATAAGAGACCTGTGCAAATACAGGTGTCAAAATCTACAACAGGTTTGTCTTCTGCCTTTTTATAAAATAACATGCAAATAGTTTTGGTGCACTCATTAAAGAATCTTTCCCAAAAACTGTTACTACATTAATGTTCCTAAATTCTTTTACTTCATTCAACAACTTAGATTAATTTTTTCATATTCTAATTCCAAACAGTAAAAGAAAGGTCTATAATTTTTTTCATATTCTAATTCCAAATAGTAAAAGAAAGGTCGAAAATTATGTTGGTATTAGAAATACTTCCTTCAAATAAACACACACCTCCTTCCTCTCCTCATTAAAAGAAATAGATGTTTCATAACCTCCATAGCAGGTAAGTTCCATTCCAGGAAATAAAATTATTTATCCAAAACCCCAAGATGAAACGGAGCGAGTGTAACATTTTCACATGAAATTAAATTTTACTTTACAATAATATGTATTTTGGATGGGTTTTTTCATTGCCTCTTGTTTGCTTGTTTCGAGGAGGCAGCTTTTGGTGTTTGTTGTGTTTGTTCTGGTTTTTCCCTAAATTCTTGCTGGGGACTCCTCTGCTTTAGTTCCATGACAGCAAGAGACGGGGTCCATGGTTAGGTGATTACTGTATCTCTGCAGTTCAGTATCTGCAGGGTGTCTGAATGCCACTCCAACTACTTAAACCCAGTAAAGAGATTACAGCTCACACTAACTGGATTTTCACAGCTCCGTATCATTCCGTTTGGATTCCTCATGCACAGATTATGAGAGGCCATTAAAACAATAGTCAGCTGCTCTCAAAGTGCAAGGTGTCTTGGTGAAAAAAAAAAAGAGAGAACCACACGTTTACATATTGTGTTCGTGTGTTTGTACACACAGGCAAAAAAACCCAAACACTTTCAGAAAGAATACTCTGTATTCAAGCAATTATTCCATTTCAAAACCCAAGATAATGCAAATTATATCGTTATAAAAGGACAATCATGGTGGTTGGCAGTTTTAAGGACCAGAGAGTTTTGAAAATTTTAAACAGCTTAAAAGAATGTGTGTCTTTGAAGATACTGCCTGCAAATGCATTCCAAAACCTATTGCTGTAAATATGGAGAAAAATAATTCCCTCAACATAGTAGATGAATTTAGCAGGGAAGCAAATTTAACAAGCGTCTCGAACTGAGGGTTTGAACTACAGAACTTGAACACAAAATAGGTACTTTTTGTCCAAACTACAAAAATACTTAGTGAATGAAAATGAAGCTGGTTTTTAGGGGGTAAAAGCTATTTATTTCCAGACTCGGTGGTTATCTGACATCTCCAACCACTTACACACGTGTTCCACCCATGCTGGGTTTTTACAGCTGCCTGGTAGTGAAAGGAGAAGAAATCATACCATATGCTGCTGTCTCAATGTCACAGCCCATTAAATAAATGGCCATCCTTTTTAGTCTTAAAAGGGGATTTTTAGCAAACAAAAAGAAAAACAAGACCAACACAGCCCAGGAGACAATAGCAACAAATCTAGGTCAAAGGCAAGTGACCCTGGAGCTACTCTGGGCATATGGACATCTCCGGCCTTTTCAGGGGGAAACTCTTACTCTGCTTCCCATTACCCTTTGGCTGACTTACTGGAGAGGAAATTGTCCTCATATGGCCTTTCAGCTGCTTCCTTCTGGTTTCCAACACCTGAATGTTTTCTGCCAGCAAAACTGTTAACTCATTTTTCTAGCATCCTTGAAAAGCTTGTATATAGTATCAGCATTCCACGTCCTAGATACTCTCATCCATGTTTCTCATGAGCATCTGGAGTCCAAACTACTCTATTCCTTTTCCATCAGAAAATAAGAATATGGAAAGGGCAAATTATTAAATCTATCTGCATACAACACACCCCAAAGAACCACCATGAGTACAAGGTGACTTCTTTAGCTACTGATATATTTGGATTGTGCCAGCAGTAATAGGAGGTGTTTATAACCACCACGTACCACACTATAAGTATTTTGCTGTATGTAATAACTGCAAAACCCCTCTAGTGCACAATCTTCATGATAGCACCATTTAATCTGCTGTAAACCTATGAATGGGGACTAAATATGTGCTATCTGTACATTCCTAGATCAGAATTCTATCAAGAAAACTCATGAGGCAACAGCTAGAGGAAACAGCCTCGCATTGCACCAGGGGAGGTTTAGGCGGACATTGGGAACAATTTCTTGCCCAAAAGGGTTGTGAAGGGCTGTCCCAGGCTGCCCAGGGAGTCCCCATCCCTGGAGGGGTTTTCAAAGCCATGGAGATGTGGTGCTGAGGGACATGGTTTAGTGGTGCCCTGGCAGTGCTGGGTTAAAGGGCTGGACTCAATGATCTTAAAGGTCTCTTCCAATGGAAACATTTCTATGATTCTATATCAAAACGCTGATGACCACACTGGCTCGAGCACCCACCACTGCTCCTCCTCCACACTACAGGAAACAGAGCTGACACAGATCTGCTTCTGTGAAACCAATGCTGGGGAACAGAAAGCAGAAATACTCTTCCAAACTACATATCAGAGAAACTGTAACTCAAACAGTGCTTAAGCAAACCCTTTAACCATAATAATAATGTCGAGCACAAACAGTGCTGGGAAAAAAAGGTAACGATACAAAAAGGTAAAAGCAGTGAAAATAAATCAAAGGGGCATTTTATTTTGATTTTGTTTGTGGATAAATAACTCCTTTGCCACAACAATACATCCTCAAGATCTCTGAACGCCCACTCCTCGGGAAGTCAAAGCAATTGGCTGGCAAAGATACCCCAGAGGTTAGATAAAGGGGCTCAACTTCTCAAAAAATTTTGGAGGCTTATTATCTGCTATTCTTTAAGAAGCCACTAAAATTAACTACTGCAACTAATACATACTATCGGGTGCCTTAAAACTTTATTATAACAGCTACAGTCAGGCTGCTTAAAGGTTGTTATGAAGTCCTCATAATTTAGTCCAGACAATGAAAATAAAAACACCCAGATTGAGGAAAGATTTTTTTTTCCCTCTGACAACAGAACAGAGAAAACTTTGAGTAGCCAACTATTTTGCTAGTGAAGTGGTTTGGTTTCAGCATTCAAACTGCACCCTCTAATTTTAAACAGATTTTAAAGAAGTTCTACAATTTTTCTACTAATTACAGCATTTAATATGGACACACAGCCACAGAGTCGACTGTTCTTGAATTCAATTCGACGAGTGACACTGTTCATTCCACTGTAGATAAGGATCTGTCATCATTTTATTATAAGCAGCTACTCCAGAATGCTTCTAACTCAACAAAATATGATGGAGTTTGAAACACAGCATGCAAGGTTTCAATCCTTATTATATTTTGAATCAAAACTTGCAGAAGTATCATCCTATTTTTTCTTTTGAACTCTTAAACTGCAAAATTAGCACAATGTACTTTTCCTATATCTTCCTCATAAACTTCTTTAAAGTTAAAAAGACAATCCAAATAATTAAAAATAACTCATGAATTTGAGACTGAGAGCAGTGCACATTAAATGGGTGTTGCAGCAGCCTGAACATCAATTTATATTTGTACATTTCTGCTACTTGATACATTTATTTTGTCACGTAAGATATTAAAGAAAAGGTCTTAGAGTGACAAAAATCAGCCCCAGTGTGGCAAAACCCCATTTGTGAGTGAATAGAGATGATTAAACACAAATACCTTAGGCCTACAACTACAGAGATGATGTTTTGGAACCAGCATGTGCATAATTGGATCAGATAAACACTAACATTTTACAGATTTTGAGAGGCACCTCTTGTCATCACAGACAGTATGGGAAGTGACAAACTTCTCATCCTTCTCATTGTCCCACCAATTGACAAAGATGCTGCACCCCAAGGAATTGCTCCCATCCTGGATTTAAACTTGATGATTTCTGAGTGTGTGTTAGACCTGATGAAGGCTTCACATCCTTAAACACATGACCATTTTCTCTACTTTTACCAGTTGGTCCAAAAGAAATATTCTTTATCCCAGCATTACTGCTTCTCATATAACCTCAAACTATCATGGCTACAGCAGCACAACTCTCAGATTAACAAAGAAGGGTTATGAAAATTCTGTGCAGTATCACCAATACTACCGAGGCTGTAGCGTCATGTTGAAAAGCTTCTGGAAATGACACAACCAATGGCAAACCCACCTCCTACCTCTCATTTTTCCCTGTTGGCATAGCCCTTTTTAAGGGCCATGCTAGGAAGAAGAAGTAATAGGTGTTTTCCTTAAATGCCATAGAAAAGAGCAGCAACAAAGAACTATAAAAGAGTATTGGTTTTTAAATCTTTATATACAGGAAAGTTTTAACAACTTTATTTACCACAAAAATAAACAGCAGCTGCAAATTCCCTGCACATTAGCACTGTTTTCCAATAACCAAACTTTGTAAGAACATCATAGCATCATAGAATATTTTGGGTGGGAAGGGACCTTTAAAGGTCATCTAGTCCAACCCCCCTGCAGGGAGCAGGGACATCTGCAACTAGAGCAGGTTGCTCAGAGCCCCAAACAACCTCACCTGCAATGGTTCCAGGGATGGGGCAGCCACCACCTCTCTGAGCAACCTGGGACAGGCTCTCACCACCCTCAGCAGGAAAAAATTCGTCCTTCTCTCTAGTCTGAATCTCCCTCTTTTAGTTTAAAGCCATCACCCCTTGTCCTGTCACAACAGGCCCTGCTAAAAAAATTAGTCTTAGTCTTCAAAAGCAGCAGCACAGTGAAGATGCTGGTGAACATCCAGGAGAAGAGAATTTGCCACACAGGCAAAATAGTGTCTTTTGGCAGTTGAATATCTTGGTGTAGAAATGCTGAAAGTCACTAAATAACATCAAATGACTTCTTGCTAAACCACAGCTGTTTGATGTGTCTAACTGGTAAAGTCCTTTAAACATACTACTAAACATACTATTCAAAGGATCCAAGAATTTTCCAAGAATTTTCCCAATAATTTCCCCCTTTTTTCCTACTTAAGAGAAGGGGCAAATTCTCTGATTACAGGGTGGAAAAAGTTTGGTTTACAACAGAAGTACTTCAAAACCAAAAATCCATCACTGCAAGACTGAAATATTCCTTAAATATGAATAATCAATCGTGCTATACGCTAAAGTAGTATGTTCTCAATTAAATACAACAGTACCTTACCTATTTTTGTCCAAAAAGTGGTGTATACTGCAAAGATGACTCTGATAATTCCTCTCAGCAAATAGTCATAACTGGAAGAGTTTGTTGATATGCACAGAGCTATTAAAAAATTTAGTGTATTAGTCCCTGCTAAGTCAACATTTAATTTACCAACACCAGCCTCTCCCATCATTACCCAATACATTCTATGATTACGGAGCCACAATAAAACTGTTTTAAAACCAAGTAGAATCAAAATGAAAAAAAAAAAAAAAGTGTTCAGGTGATCTGCCAGAGTTTCTCAGAACAAACAATCTCAAGATATATTTACTTGCTTATTAAAAGCCAAGCCCTTCATGGTTCTCCAGTGAACACCCAACCAGAAGGTGCTGGAGGTACCTTCCAATCAAACATTCACCCTTCGCCACTGGTGAAAGGCAACAAGATCTCTTTACAACGTCTCGTCTTTTTCAATAAATTTTGCATGAAAACATGCTACCCAAGCACGGAGCTGCCTGCTGTCACATTGGAAGTGTGATAAATGTTTAATGAAAACAACACCACACAGCTTGGTGTTGGACAACAGCTCTCACACAGGCCTGCTTTGATCTGAACAGACACTTTAAAGGAGTTCTGAGTGCGCTTTGCACCACAGAACTCTATAACCTATATGCAAATAGGAGGAAAATTACCATAAATTACTTCCTACCACAGAGCAGGGAAAGAGGTAAGGAGAAAAAAAAAAATATGACAAGCTCCAGGAGTGTCTGACTGCTGTCAAACTCGGAGAAGTCCAATATTCCCAATTTACTTCTAAATGTCTTCTGTCAAGCGCTGAAGAGCTCGTCAACAGGCATTTATCACTCCCCAGGACCTGCTGGGACACGGCCAGGGCTGAGCACTGGAAAGAAAACTCTGCAGGTGTGTTGGGTAAATGCCTCTGGAAAAGGTCTCCTAGACAGAGGGACCTCAGCAAACACTTAAAGATTGAACGTTATGCCAAGGGGTGATTATTTCAAACTAAAGGGAGATTTAGATTAGAGAAAAGGAAGAAATTTTTTCTACACTGAGGGTGGTGAGAGCCTGGCCCAGGTTGCCCAGAGCGGTGGTCAATGCCCCATCCCTGGAACCATTCCAGGTAAGGTTGGATGGAGCAATCTACTCTAGTTGGAGTTGTCCCTACTCCGTGCAGAGGGTTTGGACCCAATGACCTTTAAAGGTCCCTTCCAACCCAAACCATTCTGTGAGTCTATAGAATTAAAAGGAAAAATTAGGACTATTAGTTGAAAAACAACCTCTCCAGCTCTGTAATATCTGCTAAAGTATTTAAGAAGCTGAGAAGCTGTTAATGCACAAATGCATCAATAGCCTTATTAAGGATCAGAAATTAAAATGGTGGTCAGCTTTGATGAATGGCACAACACTTCTTTTCTCATAACAACTGAGAAACTGCTCTTAATTTATTCCATTAAAAATTGTCAAAACCACTTTAAAAAGTAATCCAAAATTCCACCACTAAGCAAGCTAGGGTGAAACCCATAAATCTAGTAAAAGGTATTTAAAGCTAACAAGTTTTTAGTAGGTTTTTCCCCCCACCACTCAACAATGAATGATGATCCTTATGAAAAGCATATCTTGGAATACCAGAACTTGCATGTTTCTAAGCTAATCAAGACTTTAAACATCAAAATTCAACAGCACACACATACAGGTCAATGAAAACATGTATGCAGGTTGTTTTAAAACAAGAGAATTTTAAAGAGCATAAATAAAAGATGAATGTAATGCTTTGATTAGCAGAAGAAAATTAGTGGAAAAATATTGCAGTGGCATAATTATGTGTTTAAGTAAATTAGCGGTATAAAACACGTCACTTTTGAAGACTTTGACATCTACAGATTACTGGCATGCAGAAATTGCTGGTCTAAATATGAGATTTAGGAGTGGAAAGAACCCCATGAGTGCCTGAGCTTTCCCAGCAGCCTGTGAGCCACCATTTGCAGTTCTCAGATCCACCCTGTGGAAGCTGGCAGGAGTTATATCACACAAGGACCCTGCTGCACACCCCATCCATGGCCAAAAACAATGGGCATGATGTGGCCATTTGAACCAAGCCTCAATCCCCTGTCATTCTTAGTTCTTAAGTCCTAATTTAACAGAAATATATACTACTATTCTTAGAAATACTAAAAATACACATATTTCCCAGATTTAATACCACATTAGGAACATGTTACGTTGATACCTTTAAAGTATTACAGAAAATATCTCACTGCATAAATAAGACAAACCTGCAGTGCTCATATGCTTGTCAAACCAACTTAGAACATTTAGAAACACACAATCTACAGTGCATTTTTAAAAGGTCACTAATGTCCATGGGTCTGGATACAGTGTAGCTAAGACTAGATTAGAAATTTGTATAATATAAAGAACAAAGCTTTCAAACCAGACTGCTGTATGGAGCTTTGAAGCCAAAGAAACATGGGAGGGGAAGAAGTGTTGATGTGTTTCATTACAAGTAAATAACCATAGAATTATAGAATTGTTTGGTTGGAAGAGACCTCCAAGATCATCAACGCCAACCATTACACCAGCACTGCCAGGTCACCACTAACCAATGTCCCTCAGCACCACATCCACAACTTTGAAAGCCCTCCAGGGATGGGGACTCCACCACTGTCATGGGCAGCCTGGACCAAACCTTCGCAACCCTTGTAGGGAAGACATTGTTCCTCATGTCCAACCTAAACTTTCTCTGGTGCAACTTGAGGCCTTTTCCTTTTGGCCTGTCGCTTGTTCCTTGGGAGAAAAGCCCAACTCCACCTGGCTCCAACCTTCTTTCAGGGAGTTGAGAGCCAGAAGGTCTCCCCTGAGCCTCCTTTTCTCCAGGCTCAACCCCCCCAGGTCCCTCAGCTGCTCCTCACCACACTTGTGCTCTAGACCCTTCACCAGCTTCACTGCTCTTCTTTGGACATGATATATCACTTCTTAAAACAAGTCATAAATGAAGGAAAAAGAAGGAAACAAAATGTGTGTCAAGCACTGGAAATCCAAAGGACAGTGATAAGGAAATATCCCGTGGATGCCACAGATGTTTAAAATCAAAACTACTGGGACTGGCTGGAAGCCTGCTTCAGTCTTATTTAAGGGGATGCGAGAATAAAAAACATACAAAAACATCACATGTGTGTTGGAAAAATCATGCTAGGATTGCTTTATCTTCAGGGGGCAGTGGTAGATGAGCCTAAGGCACCTGGAGACCTCACTGGGAAGGAACTGGAGCTTGAACTTCTTCCAGTCTTGATGTAGAGCTCAAGTAATACTCACATTGTTGGAACAGGAGGAGGCTGGTTTGCTTACCTGTAACTTAACTTTTCTAAATATAGTACTTTAAATAAATTAGCATTTGATCAATAATCCAAACTGTATCTAGCACCTTGTTTTACTATTTTGCTGAGATAGGATCTTTTCACTAGGAAGAAAGGATTCTGTAATAAAAACCCCACTGTCAGGAATTCAAATCTTATTTTTAAGCATATGCTTCTCTCTAGAAAATAGTGCAATTCAGCTTTACTAAACAACCAAAGATTTTTTGATTTGCTTTTTAACAGAGACTGATAAGACAAAGTACATCATTATACC
Organism: Brachypteracias leptosomus; assembly: GCA_013401335.1. Lineage (NCBI taxonomy): Eukaryota > Metazoa > Chordata > Aves > Coraciiformes > Brachypteraciidae > Brachypteracias > Brachypteracias leptosomus. Next base: position 62,158 of record VYZX01021625.1, read on the forward strand.
TCCAGGACTATCACTAATTTCCCCATAATCAATCAAAACCACATAGCAAGGGCCGACTGTGAGAACTGCAACTCCCTTCTTGATAAGTCACTGGAAGTTAAACCCAACTTGTCCCATTCCTTTGATTCAGAGACAAGGCTCTTCCCTTTTTATTCAATGACCTTTTCTGATCAATGCTACCCTTTTATTTTTCCTTTAGTCCAGAGTGCAGACTCTCATGTAAGATTCATTTTTGCAAGGGTAAAAAAAAATGAAACCAAAAGAAGAAAAACAGGAAATTGGATGGCCAAGAGTAGGGCCTGATAAACTACTTTGGCAGAACAAAGAACACTAAAGTTCTGCTTTTTTCAAACAAAGATTGGACAAAATAAACTACTAATAAGGTAAGAATTAGACTCCAGATGTTGCCTGTGCATTATAAAGTTGGGCAGAGTTAACAGAAAATGATAATGCATCACAAAATATCTATTGGTCCTTATTTTATCAATTCCATTTCATGTGTAACACTTCATAACACATCTGTGTGCTGTAAAAATTACAAAGCTGGGGCAACACCTCAACAGAGCACTTGTCAGTTAAACTTCCATGAGAAGAGGAAAGCCAACGACGTGTGTGCTAATTAAAATATGAGCACTGGTAGAGTCCTAGTACAGAGCAATGGTCCAAAGCAATAACATGAACATCTCCTGCAGCCACGGGCCACAACAAGAAAACAATATTGTTATTACAAACAGAGAAATAGGATTTGAAACGTGGCCTGGGAGGCTGGATGAGCAGAAAAGGCTGCGAGGCCCAGCAACTGCTTTGTCTTTGGAAATGTTGGCAACAGTTATTCAGTAAAACCATATCATTTAGTGATATTTTATATATTTTTATTATTTTTATATCTATATCTATCTATATAACTATATATCTCCTTCCAGGCAACAAAGCTCTTTCTCCCATGCACTGCAACAGAAATATAAAACCAACAAAAAAAGGATGAACACAGTTCAAGCAACTACCTTGAGATGAGGAGACCAAAGCAGCAAAAGCAAAGTAGTTAGTTCAGGTTACTTGCAAAATGGAAGGAAAATCAGTAGCACTGCAGCAGCCAAATGGAAACTGGTTCTTGCTCCCCAGCTGTCATCAGCTTTATACTGCAAAGAATCTTCACTGGAAATGGAATAATCCTGATTATCTGTCTGATGGATCATTTTCCTGTTTATGAATATTTAGGGTGTGCTGCTGGGATGCCTTCTGAGTTTGTGTTGCTTTACCTTTTAAGTGAGCACAAAACTATTTCAAAACTTGGTAAGAGTGCTCTTAAAGCCAGGTTTTTTCACCAAGTACTGTCAGATGCCATAAACGAGCTTCCCAACCCAAATTCAAAGCAGCTATTACCACAATCTTCCTCTACAATGGCTGAACAACTAGTATATCCCTTACAATAGTTCAGATTGTAAGAACAGAAATGTTGAGCTCTTCTGCTGTGACTGTAACACAACCTGTCTCCATGGAAGAGATGACACTTGTCCAACATCCATGAAGTTCAGTGCTCAACCTTGAAGAAACTTCATTGAAATGAAATGAAGAATGCCAAGGAACGACAACTGGATTACCAGGGCAGAATTTTTATTCTTCAAATCTCTCCTGAGATGTTTGCTGTGAAGACAAGATCTACCTTGAAAGAACCTAAAGTTGCCCTGATTTACAAACCAAACACAATCATTTTCCCTCCCACACATTTACAAACATACACAAGCCAAGCGCAGAAAATTATCATTAAAATTTACGAGCCACAAACAAATAAAACCATCTGTTCCTTTACTGGTGCAAAACCTGCTTTTTGATTCTTCACTTTAGAGGACCAATCAAGTCCTAAATCTACAACTACTTCCACCAGACAACCTGCAGTGCTGACATGCTGAAATACCTTCTAGACACTAGATCTGGAAATTCATGCACTTGGAGAGTCATCTACAACAGATTCCTCTCAGAATTTCACCTCCAAATGTACACTCAGTCATTTTTTGTGTCCATTTAGACATTCTTCCTCATATTTCAGAGAAAAACGTAAGTTGAAAAGCCGGCACCACCACTGTGTTGCAGAGGAGGAAAAATAAAACATTTATTTCCCTGTCCAAACAGGATCCATCTTAAAGAAGAAGAAAAAAAAAAAAGACATTTTGAGGAGACATCACCTATCTTGTTTACTGTCTCTCAGACAAAGACAGCTGATGGAGAAAATCATTTTAGGGCTTCCTGCTCTACTCCAGCATTAAGTCAATGGGGTGAGCAGTGAAGCTGCAGCCAAGGCAGCTGCAGTGCACCCGTGTCAGGCTTGAAACCTTCTAAGACACTCAGCTGCAGAGACAGGCTATGATAGGAGTTATAATTCTAACCATACCCACAAAAGGGCATCTGACACCATTATGAGACAAAAATCCTGAATTATAACATATGCCCTCAAAAACTATTAGCAAAACCAACTTGCTACCTCCTGCTGACCACAGCCAACTACAAAAGGCCTTAGAATTTTTTGTTTTCCAGTAACTATAACTTGGTGCTTTCCTCAAAAATGAACATCAACAAATGAATCTTCAAATCTCACTGCTGTTGCAGAAGATAGTGGAAAAAATGCTGGAAGTCAACAGACTTACAAAAGGTTCACACAGTTTGTGTAGTTCCATCCTCCTCCTTGCACACCTATAAACTAATCCTAGAATCATAGAAATGTTTTGGTTGGAAGAGACCTTTAAGATCATCATGTCCAACTGTTAACCAGCACTGCCAGGGCACCATGAAACCATGTCCCTCAGCACCACATCTCCACAGCTTGGAAACCCCTCCAGGCATGGGGACTTCACCACTGCCCTGGGCAGCCCGGGACAGACCTTCACAACACTTGTGGGGAAGAATCTGTTCCTTATGTCCAACCTAAATCTCCCCTGGCATAATTTGAGGCTGCTTCCTCTTGGTCCTATCACTTGTTCCTTGGGAGAAGAGCCCAACCCCACCTGACTCCAACCTCCTTTCAGGGAGTTGCCAAGAGTGAGAAGGTCTCCCCTGAGCCTCCTTTTCTCCAGGCCCAACACCCCCAGGTCCCTCAGGTGCTCCTCACCACACTTGTGCTCTAGACCCTTCCCCAGCTTTGTTGCTCTTCTCTGGACATGCTCCAGCCCCTCAATGTCCTTCCTGGAGTGAGGGGCCCAAAAGTGACCCCAGGATTCAAGGTGCAGCATCACCAGGCCTAAGGACCAGTGAGCTTCCTCAGACAAGGGCATCTTTCCCATACTTTTCACCCCAGAAGAACATAAACACATAAATAAATGATACAGAGGAAGAAAGCTGAGAGGCTTGTGGAAACCTCATACAAAAACACAGCTATAAAACATCTTACTCAGCCTCATCTTCCATGCTTGAGGCAAAGAGAAACTGCCCTAACTCTCTTTTTTCCTACAGAAGGGAAACTGCAGGTTCCCAATTCACTCTTACCAGGCTCCATAACTGAATATTCCATAGACATAATTGTGCAGTAATTGCAAAGAGCAGTTGTACCAGAGCTCTGTCTTCTCTGCATATTCAAATACGTTGCAATTGCAAAGCCTTTAACAAACAATAACACATCTTCAGAATGACAAATAACTGCAAAGGGAAAACGCTCCTCAGAGCCATGTTCTCTGCACAGATAAACTTTCATCACCATTTGATTAAACTGAAAAACATGTCGTTCCCCTCTCCGAGAAGTTTATAAAGCACAGATTATATCAAAACCACCCTGGGTACATTTCATTTTGCAGTGTAATAATGCTCCGAGTAAGAAATCCCAGCAGACCAGTCAGCACCTGAGCTTGGAGAGAAAAAGGACTGATGTCATTAAATGTTTCTATTATCAATTTGTACTCTTTGTCCTGACTCCCTTGGAAAGGACTCAAACCGGGCATTTTGTTTTCAAATTTAGCATAAGCAACTTTGGAAGTTAGCAAAGCATAAAGGGAAATTGCTCGCTTCCAAAATAAAAATTCTGGGCACTTTTGTGTTCTTCCTACAGCTCTTTCCTATTGATCCTTGTTATAAAAGGACACGAAGTCAGGCAGTCTGCTTAGAGAGCACTGCTATATATCCACCATGATTTAAGATCTGCCTCTACACAGAGTCCAGAAAACCTCTCACACACCAAATGTTCTGTGCTCAGTATGGATCCTTTCCCTGCTTTTCTACTTCAATTAAAAAAAAACCCAAAAAAAATACCCACAATTTTGGCTGGAACATCCAGGCTTCTCCTTAAGTCTTCCAGTACAAAATAGATTTGAAATTCACATAGACGGGTAAAAGGCATCTTGTTTGTGACTTCTCAGGCATACTGCAAACATCTCAGGGGTTCTGTTTACACTGAATGTTACTGATTGCTGAAAATATTGCAACAAGAAGCGACAAATATCTCACATGGCTTAGTAAAATGAGGAAAGTATCCCTTAAAATGAATGGAAGGCGCCACTTGAAGTTTCCTAGCAGTCTAATTTCTGCAAGTAAGAAAAAAACGTGCAAATAGCTAATCCTCAGTATTTATAGAGCCACAGAAAGGTTTGGATGGGAAGGGACCTTTAAAGCTCTTCTAGTCCAACCCCCTGCACTGAGCGGGGACATCTGCAACTAGAGCAGGTTGCTCAGAGCCCCGGCCAACCTCCCCTGCAATGGTTCCAGGGATGGGGCAGCCACCACCTCTCTGGGCAACCCGGGACAGGCTCTCACCACCCTCAGCAGCAACAATTTCTTCCTTTTCTCTAGTCTGAATCTCCCTCTTTTAATTTAAAACCATCACCCCTTGTCCTGTCACAACACAGCCTACTAAAAAGACAGCCTCCATCTTTCTGACAGGCTCCTTTAAGTACTGAAAGGCCACAAAATGAGGGCTCCCTGTCAATGCTATAACCACGGACACGTAGGCAATGATGTCCAAGTGACTGAATAACTAATATCATCAAGCCATAAATCCAGGGAGGTAATTGTGAGATATCTCCATGATGGAGGATGTTACTCTAGAAATTCCCATTTTGCATTTCAGTGGGAATCCAAAGGGAAGTTCATGAAGTGACACACCACTATCTTCCCTTCTGAAACCAATTGCATCAACAGGGAAAAGATCAACATCACAGCAAAGGCTGCAGGAGGCCAAGGTATCTAAAGCAGAGGTTATTACATAAATTGCCTTTTCTGAAATCTGTAAAACCAAGATCAACAATCCAAGTCATTTCAAGCAGAACTTAGGTTGACAGCAGGTTTTGAAAGGCAGATCTTCAACCAACCATTGTAAGTGCTTCTGCTGAAAACTACTTTGAGCCACAAATGAAGCCCAAGAGGAACTTCTGTTGAAGGGGGGGGGGGGCAGGGGGAGTGAACAGTGAAAATCTTTTCATAGGAAATAGACTTTGTACTTTCCAATACTCCTCATTTTTTCCTAAAATTGGGGTTATTATGCATTGAAAAAAAATTAATCAAATGAAGAAAGCTATTTAGCATATTTGCAAATCAAGAGGAAAACAGAATTGTAAGTTAAAGCATCGTTTAGTTCAAAATGTTGTCACATTCCAGAATTTTAAAATTCAGAATCACACTACTCAAAGATTTTAAATAATTTCCACTTAGCTGATATCAAACACATCTACTATAAAGCAAACTGATCACAAAGCAACAGAACGACACTAAGCTGTTCCCTGGTTTTATTACAGTTATATTGGTGGTTATTTCACTTACCCATGCTTCGTGCCATGGAGCTCCTTCTCTTTTCCTTTGCCTTTCTCTTTTATTTTTTCCTTTTCTCTGCCTTTGCGCCTCTCTCTTTCCCGAGACCCACTGTGGGTTCTCCTGTGGCTGGATCTCTCACTGCTTCGACTATAAGAACGTTGCCGAGGTCTCGAGCGTGACCTACACAAAATCCACAGCGGCACAATTCAGCAGTCGGGCATTTTTCACTGTCACTCTATCTCAGATTCATTATACAGTCCAACTATTTTAAACACATCTTCAAATCATGTAGGAATTCAATAAACACAAGTTTAATAGTCAAAGTTCAAAATATTATAAAGTTTGAGTATTCTTTTCTCAAAAGAAAAGTGAAAAAGCATTGCTTTTGCTCTGAGGAAAATGCAGGATAAATTAAACCACACTATGTAGTGGCCACTCTTTAATAAAGGAACGTGGAATTACCAATGTGATCTTTGGAACTACTGGAGAATTAAACAAAGGAAATCTTTTCTTCAACATTAAACTTTAAATTCTTAAGTTCTGATCAGTTTAGGTTGGCAAATAATCAAAGACTTTACAGCTGCTACTAAGTGCTTGTATTTATATATTAAGTACATTACTACTAATAACAATCTTCCAAGAAAAGCCAGAAGGGATGTGGCCAAACCCCCATCCTTGGCCTGCAGAGCTGACACTTGCACACAGCTTCTTAATATCAAATTCACATTTGAAACACACTTTGCAGAAACCCCATAAATGGACCAACCCTCCAGGCCCAATAATGCAGGTGCAAGGGTTTGTGCACATGTTTGGTTCCTGGGCACCAGGCCACTCTGTTCTCCATCACGTTATCCCTTCCTCTCTAATAAAGGTATGTTGGTACTGACATACTGGAATGAAAAAAGATCAAGCTGTATTAAAATATGACTGTTTCTATATGCATCCAAAAAACCCCCAACCTTTTCATTATTCATCATTTCATTATTTGTTATTTCTTTTAGCTTATTTTCTACATTTTAATTTATCATGGATCCATACCTCTTCACAGTACACGAGTAGCTATAGACAATGAATATTTAAGAAACCAGTTCAAGTTTGCATTAGTTTCTGTTACATCTTCATAAAAGTCCTGCTGGCACCTCATTGAAAAGTTTCATTAACCACCGAGAGGGTTGAGGGGGAAAGGGCATTTTTTTTAAACTATCAAAAAAAAATTTATTTAGCACCTTGGAGTGCAAAACTCCAAAGGCCTTTAAAAATCACATACAAGAGATCACTCAATTTAAAAGGCAACAACTGTTTAATAAAACTCAACAATAGAGCAAGCAAAAGAAAATACTAGCTCCAGATGAAGCTATAAATCACAGCAAGGAAGAATGTTGCTATTGAGTCTGGAGTTTGTCCAGGGGTTAAAGCACCTACTCCTGCCTCAGAATCTCCCAGCCTAGAGCTGGAGGTCAGAACCCCCCACTTATGGTCCATTCAGCAGATGGCATCTCCTGCGACCCAATATCTCCTGTTATCAGCACTAATGTGATGGATCAAATTACCCCTGAAGTGGTGTATTGTGAACTAAAGAGTGTTTTCTGTCTCAAAATGGATTTTTATTACATCATCACAAATTTAAAAGCATCCATCCATTCTCTAGCCCTCAAGTAGAGGAAGTTTTGACCTAAAAGAGTGGTTCTGGCTCTTAGATCTGGCTTTTTGGTTGGCACAAAGACATCGGTTTTACAAGCACCATGATGAGGCAGGCACAGATTTACAGATCACTTGTCTCATGGCCATTCACTACTCAAAGGTAACCACGATTCCTGAGAACTCTGCAGTTAAGATGCAAATAAACAGTAAAAAAAAAACACCCTATAGCCACACAAATAACCTTCATTCAGTGCAAGGACTCTCCTCACTTAAGGATGTCCCCTTCAAACAGAAATAACTGAGGAATCTGAAACATTTTGTGCTGGAGAGCTTACTTTCTCAGCTCAAATTTGAACTTCTTTTCACATCTGCCTTTTGCAGGTGCAAATAACAGCACATTCAGTTCAGAGTAGCTGGATGCTCAAATCCCAGACTTCTGTTCGTTCACACAACTAAGCAGAACAAAGGGCAGGTGTCATTTATATACAGAAAAACAGCTTTTAAAAATTAAAAGCAGCTCATTGCAGCAAATTTGCAATAACGTCCTTACAACAGCCCTGACAAACCAATCAACGTTTTCTTTGCAGAAGCTGTCACCGTTCTTTCATTCCCAATCTTCTGCACCCCTAAAATTCATTAGCCAAGAGTGATCCCTCATCATGGCTTATCCTCCGGGTTTTACTACTGTAGAAAAGAGCTGGTAGAGCTCGTGTTCCCTGTCCCAGTTGCACAGATGACTATCAACGGGATATTACAGTGAAGATCTTAATAGAAATATGAAGTTCTACTCCACAGAAGCCATCTCTGCAGGACACAGGAGTTCAGTCAATCTGTCAATTATCAGAGCAGTTGATCTGGGCTGTAGAGCAGCCCAGAGCACAGATGCAGACAACCCAGAATTGGCTTCACACAGAATGACCTCAGTTTGGTCAGACTTGTTAGCTCAGCTCACATGTTAGCACACACAGAAGGGTCTTCAGGGCAGGGCAGGTGTCTGCAGACCCCCAGTCTAACCCAAACTGGCTGCAATGACCTATTTGAGGTGATCTAGAGAGAGAACAGGGAAGGAAAAAAGCTGCAAAGTGGACTCCAAGACAAGAGGGCATAGGGATAGACAAGCACACCCTAACTCAGTCCCTTGATGAAGCACTGGGTGAACACTAGTCCCACTGACCAGTGATGGATCCACAGAGAGGCACAGCCTGACCTTCCCTAAAGAGGAGCTCTCCTGGGGTTTCCATCATTGTACAAAGCTCTTTGCAAATATTTAACTTTTCATCATTTTTCCTTAATGCTGCAGAGCTACAGTCCTTAAAAACAAAACAAAATCAACAAAACCCCACAACTCTACCTGCTATATAGATTGTATCTTTAGGGACTTCTTGATTACTTTAGGTTACACTCTTCCTGGGTTTTATTGGTAAGTACTCCCAAAACAAACCACCACTCAAATTTTCCCTCTTACATTCACCAGTTCTAAGATCCCCAATATCTAAAACCTGCCTCACTTCCTCCAGCTGAGGGAAGCTCCAATCTCTCTCACATCCCAAGCTAATTAAACCCATCCATTAATACAATTCAAGACTAATTCTTCAACATCAAACACAAGCTTCAATGAACCAGGTGACAAGAGGACTATTCATTGAAGAAGCCACAATTCCCCAGTTGGCTTGGTCACCAGCTACCAGTAAACAACTATATGAACAGACATCACACCCTGCAGACATCAGGACAGAATTTAGACAATATTTAAAAGCAAGTCCGAAATGTTGCAAGCTTCAAACCCTTGACTTTGCAATCCAAATAGCTTTCCCTACTTAATTTCTATGCTGTTTCTCTCGTTGCCTTTTAAAGGAGGAGGTAAAATTCAATCTCAAACATCCACTTTTCTGTGGCAACAGCAGAATTTGAACAAAGAAACCTCAGAAATTCAGATCGTGCTTTGACAACATCAGGTAAGGCTACTGACCTTCCTCCAGTACACCAAGGCTCCACGTAGTTAAAAAATTAAGATGAAGACCAGCAGGGAAAAGGATGCTTGCTCAGTATATAAGAGGGTAGATTTAGATTAGAAATCAGGAAGAAGTTCTTCACTCTGAGGGTGGTGAGACACTGGCACAGGTTGCCCAGGGAAGCTGGGGATGCTTCATCACTGGATGGGTTCAAGACCAGGCTGGATGAGGCCTTGAGCAACTTGGTGTAAGTGGGAGGTGTTGGTAGGGAGTTGGAACTAGATGAGCTTTAAGGTCCTTTCCAACCTAAATCATTCTGTGATTCTACTACTAGGATTTCCATTTGCAGCATGAGCGAGTTCACCTGTATGTTACTATGAATGGCTTTAAAATATCTTGTGATACACACAGGACAGGAAATAAAGATGTAACTTTATGAAATGGAGCTACAGGAAGTCATCTGTGCCAAGAGTTCACCAGCAAGCAAGAGCAAAAGTCCACAGATCAAGCAGAGAATAAAGGTGTTCTATGTTATTACTGTTGAAAAATAAGAATAATCCCCATTATTCATATTCAAGCAAGTCCCAAAGTGTTCAAATCATGGAACTACCGGAAGAAAAAAGACACCCCCAGGCTGGAGAGGAGGCTGCCGGCACGCAGACCCCCTTCCCCCAAACCAACACACACAAAACACCCACCCACCATGCCAAAGGTTAAGTCATTTAGTCAAGTTCAAAGATCTTCAAAGAGTTCTTAGATCCAGATAAGCCCATATGTTACCAAAATTCTGTGAAAAGCTATTACTTTCCAATCTGCTTTTCATGTCCAAGTTACAGAACACACAGATGCTTGGCATCACTCAGGATCCCTAAATTCTCACACCAGATAATCAAGGCTCACCAATAACTTTCCTATCTAAGAAATTCTAAGAAATGTCTTTATTCCATCAACACTTAGTCCACTTGTAAAAATGGAAAGTATCCATAAAAGCCCATTCAGTTACTGCACAATAAGTGTTAATTTGCTAATTTCTTCACAGGTAATCAATTAAAATGTAAAATATTGGATAAAATTAGTTGCACTAAATTTAACAGCTGCTCCATAAGCATAATTAGTTTCACAAGGGCCATATGTATTCTGAACAGAGACAGAGTTGAAACAAATAAGCAGATTTTAAAACAAGTTTGAGGAAATCTGGATTTAATTAGCAGGTGGGCACTACAACTGCATAATGTTTTTATACATTTATATTTATGAAGTGACAGAAGATCTAAAGGCTTTTTAAAATGGCGTTTATTGTTTGAATGGGAACTGTTTTGCTGCATGCTAAAGTGATTTAAATCCTTATAGCCCTGCTTTGAAAAAATCATAAACGGTGAAAGAAAACATGTGGAAAACTGTAAAACTAGAAAGAATTTGCGACAAAAAGCAGATCCACATACCATAACCAAAAGGAAACTACACTTAATTAAATGTACACTACATCTGGAATATCAGCCTAATAAAACGTGGAACTATTAATTTTCATTGTTCTGAAGGAAATGAGGTCAGTGTCGTTTTAGTATTTCCCCAATTATATCGCACTAAAGCATTGAACTATATCTTATAGGTACAATCCAAGCTTTTCAAAACACTACAATTTGAAAACAGTCTCTGGGATCAACTTTTTTTAATGAAAAGAGGAATTAGAGTCCAAAGCTGAGACAGCTCAACCAGAGGAAAACAAGTGTTCTTTCAGCAAAGGCAAGTTTTGGAAAAAATAAGCTAAATAATTTTTTTTTTTTTTTTTTTTCAAAAATAAGGTTATTTTGTTGGCAAACACCAACAAAAGGCAAGTTTCTGAGATGGCAAGTTCTTCCCTGGCATTCTTCTAAGTCTCTCTCAGCTGATACAATTCTTATTGGATTGTTATTATCTCAACAGCCACAAACGAAACCCAACAAATTGGTGTGTCTCTGATACTTCAGCAATAAATCAAAAGTCTGGGGAAGAACAATGAAACAACTGCATTGCATCAACCCTGGATACTCATACTGGTAATAAAGACATAGAGCAAACGACTAATTGCAGTAAAATGACATGTTCTCTTTCAAAGTATATTAAGAAAAAGTTTCTTGTTTAACTCAACTTCACTACCAGGAAAAAAAAAAAAAATCATGGTACAAGTTCTTGGGGAAGGTAAAATAATTTAAAGCATCAATTGCCATTGTTCAGTGTAGAAATCATTAATACTATATATATTTTTAATGAGAATATGACTATAAAACATTTCAGGTCACTATTAGTTTGCAATTTTAAAACCCATGCATTTGAGGAAGTTAAATGGAGATAATATGTAGGATAATATGGTTTATTTCTTGTTAAATATAAGGTGAGTGAAACCGAAACTAGGCAGAAGCAGAGTCAGCTTTTAATTCTGAAATGAGACTGAAATGAAAGGAGAAAAAAGTTCTTCCAAGCCAGCCAGACAACTGGTGACAAAATAAAGGGATAGTAAAGATGGCAACAATATCATCCAGAAAAAAGCAAGTTAAAATAGAAACAATAACTGATACAAACAAAAATTTGTTTGCAGAACTGAGAAAAGGGATTCACCAGATACAGGCATCAAACGTAGATCAGCAATAATCAATTCTCCACCTATAAATTATGTTAATTACATAATCAAACACTTGAGGAAGTAATACTCAAAATTCCAGTAAATTGTAAATAAAAAAATGTAGCTACTGAAAACCTGGCATAACTGCACATCAACACAGACAGACAGAAGACCAGATAGAGAAGATGACTTTAAGTTTTCTTTACTCTCAAGCAGTCTATTACAAATTTAATTCTCCAGACTCCAACCTTCTGGTCTACTCTGCTCACTTCCATGGAAGATTAAAGTACCTTCCTTGCCACAACACTTTGACTATCTCAGAAAGAGTCTGCTGGAAGCAGCTGAGAGGCTCTAGATTCAGTGCTGACAACGACAGAGTACCTCCAGTTCTGCACGCCCACATCACCACCAAGGCGTTGGAAAACCTACACGAGATCAGCAACCAGCTGACAAAGAACTGACTCCAGAAATATATAGTTTTACTCAAATTGAGTTTGTGTTTCAGCAAGCCCTGGCTCAGAGATCTTCTTCTTGTGGAGTTTGGGCAGAACTCCTCGCAGGTAGGAGGAGTGGTGGAAGAGAAGCCAACCAAGACCCTACCAGCTGCAGGAGCACGTCAACAAAAGCCTTCACAACAAACTAAAACCAGAGAACAGACTTTACTAAATACAATCTGAAACCCAGAAATATAAATCATAAATTAAACAGCTACACATGGAGACAAAGTGTTTGTTTTTGTTGATGTGCTCTTACAAAATGCCTCAGAAAGTGGTTACACTGCCCTGTACTTTACTTCCTTCAGCAAAGGGCTCACTGAGGAGCAGTTCTCCACATGCAGAGGTGTGAGCTGCTTAAGGAGGCCAGATGCACATTACAGAGGCATATGGAAGTCTATTAACTGCAGCATTCTTGGATATACATTATTTTGGCATTCGGCACAGAAAACTATATATATATTATTTTTCAACAGGCCTTTCTGCCACAGAGGCAGGAGTGTGGGAGCAGCTGTGTGATGAAGTGTGTGGGCTGGGATCTGGGAAGGGAGAACAGCTGTGTGAACAGCTCCCACCCATCTACTGGAATTGGGAACTGCTCCACTCCAGCAGGGAGGGCAGGAAGGGATTTTCTCCCCATTTACTCCTTTAGCTTACACAGAGGACACTGATTGCCCCAGATATAACTGGTCCAAAGGAGCTCGGGATCTTTGGCCTCATCTTTATCAGGAAGAAACATGTTGCATCATTCATTTCCCTTGTTAATCTGTGTGAAGACTCAGCTGCCTCTCTTTGCTAAGATTTCACCTCGATTTAGGACCACTGGTTTAAGAACACATCTGTTTTTAAATGAAATTAGTTTCTCTTGCATCTTTCTTTTCTCAGACACTGTCTCAAAACAGACCTTTTTCTTCCTAACCCTACATTCATGCAGGCATCTCATGACTGAGCAGAAAAAGCTGGAATTTAGTTCCAATAAACTCCAGGTAATAAAATGGCAAAGAAAGAGGTTAGCACACTGTCCTGGCTGTTAAATAAACTATGTAAAAAGCCACCCTTCTGCCTCCCCATCCTTCCTCATCCAAACCAGCTCCAGTAAGCTTGAAGCTCTAGACTTCAAGGGATAAACCAGACACTACACAAACATGTGCAGTACCCAGCTGCACCTCACTATATAGAAACCTCCCACAGAAAACCAAAGTTAAGGTTGATAAGAGAAGTAATTATTATTCCAGTAATCTGTTAACCAAAAAAAAGCTCAAACAAGTTGAGAATATCCAGCTTGTGAGTAAGGTAACATTAGCAACTAAATTCATCAGACTAATTTATACATACACAGGCACTTACTCTATTCTTGATACAGCTGGAATCTGTTTTAAAAAACAAGAGCCCAGCTTACTTTCAGGACTCTCAATAAATGCACCAAATTACTCGGTTCTACATCAGAACAGGCATTAGTGACTCTGCATCTGCTGGGACAGGAAGATCTGGATGCTCCCCAGAGCAATGGAGAAGGGTTACATTCATTTTCCAGATGGAATCGACACGTGGGTAATTATTTGTTGTAAATTTGACAACACCTCTGCTATTATGTTAAAATGTTAAGGAACATAAATAAAAGATTTCAAGGCTGAATTTTTCACTTCCCTGGTGCCTCTGAGAAGTTGAAATTAGTTACAGGTAAGTGCTGCTCTCCTGTCTCTCTGATTTTTTTTTTGTTATTGTAAAGCATCTAAGATTGAGGCCCCAATCATGGTTTGAGCTTAATGATGCTGCAATATTTACACATACCCCCCAAAAACCCAACCCAGACCATTACAGCATCATCACTGATAACACAAGCATTGATAACTCAAACCAGTACGGATCCAGAACTTAACCAACAGGGAAAAAAATTACAAAATTCTTGACATTTCTCATTCTTCAACACCCCAGCAAGTTGTGGTGTCATTTAAAAGGCCCTCCAAGACCCTGCTTAAATATGAGATTAAAGTATAGGCTTGTCCTTAGAAACAGTTTAACAGACTGGAGCTATTGAGATAGACTCAATTCACACAATCAACAAGTCTGAGAAGTGATGTTTTGGAAATAATACTTGGATGAAAAGCTGTGTGTCTGATTTTGGCTGGTAACAAATTAAACTCAGTGCTCACAATTAAGAAAAATAGATTTTTTCTTTAATTCAGTGAGAACAAGATATTTTATGTTTCATTTTTGAGATGTAAGAAGTTTGAGGTATTCCACCTATACTTTTTTACCACAATAGGTTCATGAAGCATATAGAAAGACTCATCATTTTCCCAAATTAAAAAATAACTTATTTAATGAAAATAGCTGTAGCTTGACTACGGGGTCAAATCTCTAAAAACTGTCAAATAATTACAAAACAATTAAATTTAAAGAGTCATAGAAGGGCTTTAGAAACTCCTGAAATACACATAAAAAAGCCATACTCTCAAAATTTTGCAAGACAGTTTGTCTACTTTGTTACTATTTTCCAATACACATTCTTTAGATGCAAAGATAATTTTTCCATTTACATACAAGTTAGATACATTTTGATATTTTGTATTTCACAAATAAAGTAGATAGAGGAAAGCAGAGTCTTTTTTTTGGTCCAGATGAGCACTGAGCAGCTGATTTGCTGAAGTCTGGTGAAGGACACAGAGCTCCCAGGCTTATTGGCCCCAAAATCTGCTTTCCTGGAAGTTATCACCTATAATCCTGTTGTGTCATTCCCAAACCCCAAATCTAATGACTAATTACAAACTCCAAGGAAGGGAAGGGGGAAGAAACTCTGAAAATTTCACTTATTCTGTAAAAAAGTGCTTTCATCATGGAACCTGCAATTGTTACATAAAATATTGTAAAATAAAACATACCAAAACCAGAAACAACAAAATCTAAATTGTTTTTTTAAAAAAATACATAAAGCAACAAAACTATTTTATTATCATACTTCAAAATGGATGATGACTGTTCTGATCAACTGATGATACTGATCACAAACTGGTATTAGCCCCAATTTAAATGAGTAGTAAAGATCACTTACAACGTGAGTTCTACATACCTGTGCCTTTGCTTTAAAAAGATTCTTGGGTTTCTCATGGAATTTTCTTCTAAGCTTTTCTTTTTCTTTAAAACATATGAACAAATAAAACCTCACAAACCCATGAAATAATTAGAGCTCAGCATTGCATGGCCTGCCTGAGTTTGCAAGCAGCCTGAAACAGCAGCTGTTCTGTACAACACTCATCTCCATTTTGAAACCTGAAGGCAAGAATTATTTCCATCAGTGAAAATATTGCCAAAATTATGCAGTCAAGCCAAGCCCAATAATAAAACACTACCTATTATGTCTCTCAAAACCTTCAACAATTCTCTTCCCAACAGCTACATCATGACTCAGGGAATATTAATGCCATTAGGGAGAAGTTGGGATAGGAAGGAATTAGAACATAATTCCACTATGGTGGGGGTTGGAAAGGACCTCTGGAGATCATCTTGTCCAACCCCCCTGCTCCAGCAGGTCACCCAGAGCAGGGTGCCCAGGATCGTGTCCAGGTGCGTTTGGAATCTCTCCAGAGAAGGAGACTCCACAACCTCTCTGGGCAGCCTGGGCCAGGACTCCATCACCCTCAATAATAATAATAGATATTTCAGAAGTGGGAGGTGCAACATATATTAAGCTAACATACTAAGCCAGAAAAACTTTCCTGCCACCCCTCTACCATCTTCAAACACCTCTTCAGTGGCCAACCATATCCCCATGCCTGCAATGACACCACCAGCTGCCTGCAGATCCCTGTCCTGGCAGACAGTTGTTCTACTCTCCTGTATTTTTCATGCCTCTCCAACTTTGTTTTTTTTCCTCACACGTATTGTTTCCTGCTGCTAATCAAACTACCAAATCTTTGGGGTTAAAATCCTACTTTGATACTCATCAGTAGTGCAGACAGCACACCAAGAGCTTGATCCCTGCCTGGCACTTCCCTATTTTAAGTGACATAAGAGGATGCTGACTAACCACAGGCAATCAAGATATTACTGTTCCTCAGATGAGATGATATCATCTCCAACAATCTATTGTACTTCACAATTGCAATGTACTAGAAGCTCAATAACTTTGGTTCCCAAGCTTCACTTTCCTAAGATGCACCAATCTTGTGATGGTATCAGCTTACTGTAAGATATGTTCTGAAATAAGGTCAGGGCTTCATTGTATTATTCAGATAATTCGATCTTTTTAATTTAGCTGAGGCATGGGAATACTCCATAATTCAGCCACTTTACCACAGTCTTCAGGAAAGCTTTCATCAGAACACTCAAGATCTTTCTTTATCCTGCTGCTTGGTCCACAACCTTCAGACTTCTGCTGCTCCTTGGAGGAACAACACATCCTTACAACCTCTCACCATCATCACCCCTCTGGGCTGACTTGGGCTGAAGAACAGAGTTGCAATTTCATGCATTTCTGCAGTTGGAAATCTGTGAATATGCTCCCGTTTTGCTCATTGGGTCTAGCAGATAGGACAATCAAAGGTGTGCAGCGTGTAACTGTGCAAATATTTTGTCTTTACCCTGTAAATCTGATAAAAGTAAGGACCTTGTTGGGACAGGTCACTGGTTTTCTCCCCTGTGAGTGGCTGAGCCCTGTAACAGCCCTGAAAGAGCCACTCTCCTTTCCTTGTGTTCCTGTTGATCTACCTTGTTTTGATTTACAGGGTTTTCATAAGAAAATTTAACAGCAAACTGGAAACATGAAACAGAAGACTCTTCTATTCTGATCTGATAGTTAAAATTCTTGACATCAGAGACTTAAGGAAAAATAACCATCTGACTTGAAATTAACAACAAAGAATAAACAGATAATTAAATTGAAGGCTTGCTTGAAATTCATTACACTTCTCATATCCCAGAAAATTTCCTCTTTGCTCTTCCAATGCCCTGCCCAGCAGCTGATGGGAAAATAAGATACAAAGTAATATTATCACAAAAAGCATGTAAAATTTCAGTGTATTCACATGTGATGAATGGGACGGTTTAAAAAAAAATCCCTTGGAACTTTTCATAGACAAAGCAAAAAATTCAGGGCAAAAGAGCACTAACAACCTTTTATTGTTTGTTCTATCACTTTTTAGCTCCATCATTTACTTGTAAGTTGTAGTGGAGAGTGAAACACTTGAACAGAATGGAGGGTAAGAAGCTGCAGTAGGAAATCATAGACTCATTTTGGTTGGAAGAGACCTTTAAGATCACCAAACCCAACTGTTCCCCCAGCAGTGCCAGGACACCACTAACCCATGTCCCTCAGCACCACATCTCCACGGCTTGGAAACCCTCCAGGGATGGGGACTCCACCACTGCCCTGGGCAGACTGTTAATACCATTTGGCCATCTGATAAACTTATGGAAGGAGCATGATTAATTTCCTCAGTATGTGAAATTTTGTATTTTTTATTTACTGAAAAGGTTGTGAAGGGCTGTCCCAGGCTGGGCAGGGCAGTGATGGAGTCCCCATCCCTGGAGGGGGTTCCAAGCCATGGAGATGTGGTGCTGAGGGACATGGGTTAGTGGTGCCCTGGCAGTGCTGGGTTAATGGTTGGAGTTGATGAGCTTAAAGGTCTCTTCCAGCTGAAACAACTCTGTGATTCTACTGCTTCTGTTTAGCCGTTTAACTAGAAAATATAACATCTTCTCTTCTCTGGTTTAGCAGGGGAGTCAGGTCCAGATATATTTGGGAAGCTCTGACCAGAAAGGTAACAGCTCCATCTAAAAGTTAGGAAATTCTTTTGTAATGTGCATTTTACTTTAAAATATGCTAAAAAACCATTTATAAAACCTTGACAATCCTTTTCTCACTCTCTAGTCCTCAGCTGCCATAACAGCCCAATCTTTAATTTTACACCCTATTTTTGTTATACAATAAAGCATCTTTAAACTGGTAAAATACGGTGCATTAAAGAGTTCACAGATGATTAAAGGCTTCTAGTTCGCAAAAATTGGGTTGTTAAGAATGAGATACAAATTTATAAACTACATATCAATGTAAACAGGCCAGTCATATTTTCTCCCAACGTACAGGGGAAAAAAAAAAAGATCCAGACCACATTTGCTGTGAATTTCACTCTAACACTATTTACCAGCACACTGCTACACAACATCAAAAGAAAAATAAACACATCAACAGCTACAATTTTGCCTAACACCAGAATTTCCAGTAGAACCCATCACAAAATTCCAGGGCAGATAAAAACTGCTGTTCCCTCTAAAATGTATTTCCTAGTAACAGTCTGGATCATCTACAGAGCAGCATTTCCATTACCGCATATTTGATGGGACTTCATAAAATAAAATTCCTGATAAGTACCAATAAGAAAGGCTATTTGTATTCCATATAGTTTTTCCATCCTGAATATTTGGTTACAAAAGCATTCTCTTCTCAAAAATTACCATTATAGAAGTCTCCAAATGAAACAATTTTTAAAAACTGAAAGAATTCTGCAGCTGTCCTTAAGGATTCGTGAATATTTCAGTTTATATGGTAGTTTATGCTACCACAATCCACTTAGTTCAAATAACAGCTAAGCAGTTGAAGCAATATTTCATGAATAAATGACATTTTCTGCTTCTGAAAGTGAATACTTTCAACCAATCTTACACTTCTACCACAATCTGAACAATTTTTCAACTTGTTTTAACACATGACTAGAACGATTAATTTTTTTTTGGTAACAAAAAAAGGGCAAGGCTGACCTTTATTTTATTAGCCTACAATTTGCTCACCAGTGTTGTCTTAAGCTGCAGGAATGGCTCCTGTAGGCTGACAACAGCCCCCAGATGGTTGTGATTAGGTCCAACAGGACAACGTGCTCCCTGAAAACTTCCACAGACCTAATGGGATGTCACATTCAATCTGACGTGGGAAGATAAAATAGCCACGTGCTAATCAGAGCAGCTCCAAAAAAGGCCGTTTTCAAAGGATAACCACCGTTTTTCTGATGTAATTATCGACAGGAGCGGTGCACTAACATCAACATAAGAATGAGTTTTTAAACAAGCACGAGTATCACCCAGCTCTCCTCTGCCAAGGGGATGGCCTTGACCATACAGAGCTGTCAACATCTTGGAAATAGATGTCCCTAACTACCCACCTCTGCTCAACATCAGCCTTCCATCCCACTACTACTCGCTTCCTCTCTTAATGCTTAATGACTAATTCCTCAGAGATAGCCTTAAAAGCCCTAAAATGCTGTCCTTGGGTAGAAACTTTCACTGGGCAATCAATCGGGAGCAAATTAGAGGATCGTGTTGAAATGTGCTGTGCTGGTTAAGCTAACAAATGAACCAAGAAAGGTGGTATCTCGGAACATATGCCACTACACTGAAGTTGCTAAAAGGGTCTGCTGGAAGAATATTTGGTTTCCAGTGAAGCTAATATGCTAGAAGAAGGGACGGCGATGAAAGAAGAGCAAGTCATATGGAAATCCAAATATAGCGACAGACACAATTATTTTACTAATTGCTCATGAATACAGTCAAGTGGCTTCAAAAAAGCCAAACTTTGCTTGGACGACTTCAGGTTTTGACCTCTGCAGGAGCGAGTGCTTTTCAAACCCAAGCCCACCAAAAATTGATTAACGGCGCCAGCCAAGGCCAGCGTGTAGTTGAAGCTTTTTTTCCCCCCATCTCTCACATGGCCCCAAGGATAGTTAAATGAACCTTAAAATGGCTACAAACAGCTCAATGACTACACAGACTCCTGCCAATTAGAAATAATTAGGCAGTCATTTTGGTGGTAAGTCTTTTTAAGTGCATACATAATGATGCAATGATGCTTATTAGCGATCTCATATGAGCCAGGCTCAAACAGCCTGGAATAATTATGCAACTATCACAAAGCCTTGCACATCTCTGTACTTCACCTTAATGCATTTAAAAATCCACTTCATTACCTCCAGTAATTAATCCTCCATTAATTGCAGGAAAAGCCCAGTTTACCGGGCTTCGTTTCTAATTATCTTATAAATAGTTATGGTTCTAATTAATGTGTTCATTAAGCTGCATCTCTTTCTCAAAGCCACGCTCAGAGCAAAGGTTCTGCTTTGGAGAGAACAAGCCTAACTAGCCATAAGGTGAGGCCATTTTGGTTGTATTTGCTTTTATTTTAGTATATTCAACCTCCTAATTGGCATTTAAAATCTAATTTGGAAGAACTTCAAGAAGACTATATAGTAGAAAAATAGGAAAAGGATTTTCTTTTTTTTTGTTACCCATTCTCCAATCAAGAAGCTTAAAGCTTTAACAGGAAAACTTTTAGCATATCTTTTTGATATAGACCAGTAACAGATTTTCAGTGCTATGCCACAAATTAATTTAAATTCTATTATAATTTAGCTCTCCCCTGCATGCATTCATACAAGAGAAGCAAAATCTATAGAGGAAAAACAGATATCTAACCATATATACATAATTTAAAAACAAAAAAACAAACCAAACCTTGTCTTCATTTCTAGGATATAAATCAGCAGCACAGAATTACAAAAAAAATTGAAATCTTATTTGAGCTGTGCATAATATAACCCTTTAAAGTCAAGGAGAGATTTTCGGTTTGCCTTCCTACAAGTTGATATGATCCTATGAAAACCACAACTGGAGAATATCTTAAAATAATATTTATGGAGAAAGAAAGTCCATATTGAAAGCACATGTTTCACAGTATTTGGGAGGTATGCAGGCAAGAAATTGCACAAAATGTTAAGGATTCAAACCAAAAATTCTAGAAAAGTACAATCAAGATTTTTAAGTTACAGTTAATATTAAGTTATAGTTATTAACCTCCTATCTTTTCCTAGATATCCTATAAATTGGATTTAAATACATCTCTCTCCAGTTATATTATGCAAAAACAAATAGAAGTTTTCACATTTATTCCTCGTGATCATATATTTAACAAAATATTTTGCTCAGTTACTTAAAAACTATTTTAACAGTAAAAGGACAAAAGCTCTCTCTATATATGCCTGAAATCATCATCTTTTGGTGGGTAATCTCTTCTTCCTGTAACATCACACCTTGGTAAAATCTGGAATCACTGGAGCACAACTTTGCCATCAACTCTGATAGGGCCAAAGTTTTAGCCCAACAAACCCATATTAGGACCAGATGAAGTGATGTCATCTATCTGTACTCTTGCTCTTGTATCTCTGGTAGATCCAGTGCCCTGCCTCAGGAACTGGCACCTTCCTTGTCTGCAGGGCCTTGCCCTAGCTGAAAAGTCCCTCTCATCTGATCCCCATTTGAACACCCCAGGCTTGACACTTTTTTTTCCCAACCCACGTTCTCCATGTGGACACCTCATCCTTTCTTGCTCTTCACTAAGAGCAAAAGAGCTTTCAGAGTCCAGCAGAGGCTGCAGAGATGCTGAGGGGATTGGGGCATCTCTGTGCCCAGGAAAGGCTGAGAGCCCTGAGGCTGTTGAGCTGGAGAAGAGAAGCCTGAGAGGGGATCTGATCAATGCTGATCAATAGCTAAAGGATGAGGGGCAAGAGGATGGGCCCAGACTCTCGTCAGTGGTGCCCAGTGACAGGATAAGGGGCAATGGGCACCAACTGGAACCCAGGAGGTTCCATCTGAACAGGAGGAGAAAATTCTTTGATGTGAGGGTGTTGGAGCCTGGCCCAGGCTGCCCAGGGAGGTTGTGGAGTCTCCTTCTCTGGAGAGATTCCAAACGCACCTGGACACGATCCTGGGCACCCTGCTCTGGGTGACCTGCTGGAGCAGGGGGATCGGACCAGCTATCTCCAGAGGTCCTTTCCAACCCCCACCATGCTGGGATTCTGTCATTCAGACAGATCAGCACACTGAGCTATCCTGAAGCACAGACATGGGAGGAGAACAGGCACTACAGGATGAAGGGACAGTCAGGAAAGTGTCACAGTACCCCAACTTTTATCAGCTTAACCTGGCACGAACTCACTCCCAAAGCACACTTTGGTCATAACATCAACAAAATCTGGCAGCTGCGTATCTGGACCTTGAAGTACAACTGATTTATGTGGGATAAAATTTGTTTCTCAAAAAAAATACTGTATGCAGTAGCAACTGTCCTACTTAGGCTGACAGTAATGCCCTGCTACTGAGGAGCAGCTTCAGCCAAAATTTTGCAATCAAAGAATTCCAGGGCATATATGTCAATTTATACGGGTGAGGGATCTCTCAAAACCACAACAACAACTCTAACATAAGATTGAGCTTCTATCACCTCTGCCATGATGGATTGTGAATGGCATGCAGCACAGCTCGGAGCAAAGAACCCTAACACCTTCAGAAAACACTTGGGAGACATTCAAGGTCAGGCTTGATGGGGCTCTGAGCATCCTGACCTAGTTAGAGACGTCCCTGCTTATTGCAGGGGGGTTGGACTAGATGACCTTTGGAGGTCTCTTCCAACCCAAACCATTCTATGATTTTAAAAACAGCTAAGAAAGGCAGTGGTCCCCAGATCCTGGCTCCCACGAAGTTCCAGCCATAGAGGCAAGATATTACAGATGAACAACATCTTATGTCTCTGATAATTAATTTCTCCCTGGACTTGATATATTTCTAGCAACACATTTAACCTCTAGTCAGAAAAAAAGCACAGCACCAAACACAGCTTAATTCAGATGTTGCTGACCCCTGCCCCAAGGTGGCTGGTTAGAAGAACAGTCTTGTTATAACTGCAACTTGAATAAAATAACAAGAGGAATATACGAAGATAATCAAGGAGGACTCTGGTGACCAATCTATTAATATGTAAAGTAAACATGCGAAGGAATCTGTGGAGGAAACAGAGGATGGGGAAGCTGGATTAGGGTTATACACGTAAATTTAACTCTGGCACATACTTCAGCAAGGTTGGCTTAAGTACATTCAATAAAATCCAGGTTGAAATTTTGAAATCCATGGGGTTGGCAGGTACTTGTATTCTGCTGTTACAGGGTAACTGTCACTCTTGCTAGGGTTTTTTTTTAGTCTTCTGATGAGTCCCACAGAAAAGAGAGCTAAACACTTTTTCAGCAGAAATACCTGGTCTTCACCCACATCTTTTTCAGCTAGATTCTGTAGCTGTCATATTTTATTAGAATTAGAAAGAGTGAAAAATGAGAATAAAGTAAACAGCAAAACATTTCTACTAAACTCTACAATTTTGTGTTTCTCGTTTTGATAATCACATTCTGGAAACTAACCCTGGAAAGAGCAGCAATTTACAGAGCAGACAATGACTGTCTTATATTACCAGTGCATCTTTAAGACATCTGCTATATGTTGCTTTGCATAAGCTGCCTCCAGAAACATGAGCTCCCCAGCAAAACAGAAGAGATTCTATTTCACAGCCAGGGCTTTGGTAGCAGAGAAAAAGAGGATTAAAAAAAAAAAAGTGAAAATACATCGTACTTGAGAATATAGACACATCAAAAATCAAAAAGCCAATTCTCTGCTAAGGGGAATCACAGTCATTGTCTTGTCTTTGAGTGCTGCTCCCTGAAAGAAAACTGAAGCATAAAAAAACCCAACCCCAAAACCCACCAACCTTTTGCAAAGGAAGAAATAAAAGGTTTTAGAGACACACAAAGCTCTGCTTAAAACACATTTTATGTACACAACACCTGGGAAAAAAGTTTATATGTAATTAGACTCAATACTGAGCTCTAAATGCACAGCACCTATGTATTCATTTCTTTTTTAAGGCTTTTTTATATATATACCAATGAAAGGCATCAAAGCAACTGTCACTAGCAGCTATCTGGCCTTATTGATAACTTAAGGGCCCTTGGCATTGCCTTATGAAGTTTAATTTCCCAAAGTGGTCAATTAGATGTTGGTAACGTGCTCATTGCTGGGTTATTGCTCTAGGACATCTTCAGTGCTACAATTTCGCCTCTTTTTTCCACTATAGTCATGTAGACAAACTGTTAAATTCCTTTTGAAAAATTCAGTTATTAAAGCCAAAAAATATTTTGAGAGATTATTGGTGCTACAACCTGTAATGTAACAAGATCCTAACCAAAAACTGCAGGTTTTGATTTATTGTGGGGGAAAAAGAAATACAATCTGAGGTTACTTGCCACAGAAAAACTACAGCTCACATAAGCAAACTCAGTAATCTGAATTTCACTAGTTCTTCCCTGCCCCAAGCCTTTATTTGAAGTTTAATGAAAGAAATACTACAAGATCTGAATTAAATATACATTCTAATAGACTCCAAACTTCTTCCCCACCAGTAAGAGAGACCAATATGTGATATTTACACCGATTCCTTACATAATTATGAGCCTCTGTACAGCTCATTGCACCCAAGTGTGTTAACGTGTAGCAAGGACAGAAGGAAAAAAAAAATAAATCTCAGGCAGCAGATAAAAACTTTAAAGAAATAGTAACTGCACTAGCCAGTACCTGACAAAAATAGCAGTAATGAAACACTTAAAAAGAAATATTCTGATTAAATAGCATTGCTTGATTTCTTATCGGATTTTTATCTGCCTCCCTTTGCAAAGTTCTTGACTCCATTTCCAAAGCATTTTAATAGACTAAGACAGCTTTTCAGCACTGTCTGACAGTATTTTCCCAACCTTGTTCTTCTCAGTTGTCTTGTCATTTGTTTCTTACAGTAAATATACAGAAAGAAATGTGTTTGTACCCTCTCCTCCCACAGCCATCTCAGTGCTCTGAGTCAATACCCCTGATGCTGCTCCAACTTCACTTCCTAATTCCTTCCACCTCCTTCCCACCAGACAAAAAAACCTCATCCTGTCTGATGTCTGGTCAATTGAGAAACCCTTCCCTGTCCCCCCTAAGCTCTTCCTTTTCCCCAGAACAGGTAACATCACCTGTGTTAAATCTTATTCCCATTGGCAAGACTTATATTCTTCAACTGTGACCAGCTTCAACCCATCCATCTGCACATTTAGTCCTTCTTCACAACAGCCTTCTAAGTCCACACAACCTCAATTTATCTCTTTGCCCACTACCGAGGCCATTCCATTTTTTTTAATTATCCAATTAGTCTTTCCTCTACCACCTCTTGTTCCTCCACAAACTCAGTCTAGTTTGCCAGGCCCCTCACCATTTTCCTCTTTAGCTGCCATTATCTCTTCTACTAGAGATTATTGCTGACATTAATGTCTACCTCAAAATGTACATCCCTTTTATCTTCCTTTCTCCTAAGAACCTTTATTTTCTTTTCAGGCTGATGCTGTTCTAGAAAACTCTTCTTGAAGCTTCTCAGCTCTACATTATAATCTATCAGAAGCTCTCCATTAGCATGTGCTAACCAGAACACACAAAGCTTGGCCCTAAAAGGAGGTTTTGAACCCAAGTTAGTATAGAGTATAGATTACATCTTGATCCAACACTTGTTATCAACCATAAGATCTAACAGGCCACGAGTTTAATTTGTAAAGACTAACACATTTATACTACCACACTAAAATAATAATGCATGGAAAAAAAGAGGTTAACTGCAGACAGCCCCACTCCTCTTCACCATGGCAAGCAAGGCAAGCACAGAAGCTTTCAATAAAAATATCTGTGATAATATCTGCTTATATCTGTGAGAAATCTCAAAACAACATTTCACTGTGTAATACCAGCTCTTCACTAAACTCCTAGCAATGGCTTGGATTTACCACAGAATTACAGAATGTATTGGGTTGGAAGGGACTTTTAAAGGTCATCTAGTCCAACCCCCCAATTTTTAAGAAGATATTAAAAAAGGAAATTCTCGAAGACTAAGAAAAAAACCCTTCAGGCAAAAAGCAACTGACTCTTGCTGGTGCTTCCTGAGAACAGATCAAACTCCATGGCAAGAATCTCTAACTTCAGAGCAAGCATTGTCTACAACTGCCCTTGTGTTTGAAGCAGCTGTGGTGAAAACACATCTAGAAAGGGGTGGTGGGGAATTCTTCTAACTCCATCATCTTGCATGTCATAAACCAGGCAATGCAAACGATGCTGACTTTAGGGATCACTCAAGTTGTGAAGCTGGCCATTCAGTATGTATACCAACACAGCACTAGTTTAAAGAAATTAGTAAGGGGTTAATATTATTTAAAAACCCTTTTCACATTGCACTTCTCTGCATGACTGGAGGACCCTACTGTTAAATTTTGCAAGCTAATTGCTACACACAAAGAATTCTGGCGAGCTACGAGGGTTGAACACGCATTAATTCTAGTTTACATTGCACGGATAAAGGCAGCATCAGTCAACAAGCTGCTTTTTCATACCAAAATCCAAGTCTACTCCAAAGCCACCCAGAAGTAGGTCACCCTGCCACTGGACTGTGACAAGATTTCAATATTAAATTAATTAGACTGGAAGAACAGTAAAGAATTAAGATGTAATCATGTATACACACACATTAGGGGGAAAAAAAATTAAAAATCAACCACACTGATCAAACACTTCCTTCACTGACAGTCCAAAAGCATTAATTCTACACACAGGATTAATGTATGCACAGTATTTTCTCTTCTATAGTTACGTATAATATATACTTATTGTGCCAATCTAAGTTGAACTGTATTAAATATATTTCAAGCCAGCCGTTTTCAGCTTAACATAAAGGGAAAAATACAAAAAAAACACTTGGCAGACATGAAAAACAAACTTGCATATTTAAAGGCAATTATAGTGAAATACTCTATAATCACAGCATTTTATGAAGTCAAGAATAAAGGGCAAAGTATTTTGGTGAACTCCATTTAAAGCCACGTGAATTAAAAGATGTGCTTTACAAGTTTGGATGTGAAGCGAGTATTGGAATTAAAAGATTTGCTTTACGAGTTCTGATGTATTTTAATCTACGACTAACTTGCAGTGAAAACTCTTAAAAATATTAACAAGACTCTATCCCCACAGAAATTATATGAAACCCAAGTTCCTCCATTCCAGAGAAGCATAATATTCTAATAAGAACTCTCCTAATCTTCACCCAGCAATAATTTCAAGATGATATTATTATTATTCTCATTTCCTTGAATAATATCCATACTCCAGGGCCATTTTCCTTCTCATATTCAATATCAGGCACGCTCGTATCAAGATTCCTTTCTTCATATCCTGTCACAGTATCAATCACTGCCTCCTGTCCACTCAATCCACTTTTGATTTATCAGCCGCCGTCTTTCTGGACTCCATAACTCGACCCAAACCATTTTAGCAAGACATTGACAAATAGCACCCGGGATCACATCAACCTGTTCCACTTAGTAAACTAAGAAACAGGAACGGTGACATCCCTGCATAAGGATTCCATTCTATTCCCCAGACTGATGTATATTAATGAGGAGATGCTATTTGAAATGCTCCTTCCACATCAGCATCTAATATGATCAAATTAGGAAATGGGATGATTTATTAAATTCCGCAGAGCTGAAATATTTCTTTCTATCACTGGATGTGTGGTTGCAGAAAGTGAGCTGTTGCTTTCAATTTTTCCACCCAGGATGTGCCTGCATTTCACAGACGAATTATTGTCTTTAAAAAGATTGCAAGGAGGCGAAATGTTATTAAGCAAATGCTCAGTAAAACAAACTAAATCGGTTTTAAAATTCCTAATTTAATGTAAATCTCGGTTGTTTTGCTGAAATTCAGTTTGTGATCTTATTAAGTCCTATTTGCATTGTACTGTCTTGCTGTAGGACAGCTTTAAATTTATAGCATTACTAGTAAGCCCCACTTTTTTGACTCTAAAAAATGCATCTGAAATAAAATACTTCTAATACGCCCAAGTTTTCATATCTTCTCAAATAAAGTAAGTTCTAATACGCACAAGTTTTCATATCTTCTCAAATAAAGCACCCACAAAATTCATTTTAGGTTCCAAACAATATATGTTCTAAATACTTTTAAAACATGTCATTATAAAAATCTAACTTTGCACATTAAAACTTGGTATTCAGTATTTTACAGAGTTGGAGTTCTGTAAATCACTCGCTCAAATAAAACACCTATGTTAGAGAAGCTGTTTAAAAAACTACATTATAGCCATATATACTTTTACCAACATTCTCACTACCTTGAAAAACAAACCTTCCTAATTTAATGGGGGACTGTGAGGAGAAAAGACATTATGGGATACAGGATTTGTGCCACCTCCATGACTTACACCAAAAACAAATCCAGGGATTTAAAGATACCATGTAATTGATCTTAACTTCCAATGTGAAACTACTTTTCCAGCATCAATCCCATTCCCATTGGGAAATAAAATCAAAATGGCTCAGATCCTAAAGGCAGCACCCTGAAGGTAGCACAGTAACATCACAAATGAAACAGCACAGAGATGATGGGACTTTGAGCAACCTGGTCTAATGGGAGGTGTCCCTGCCCATGGCAGGGGGTTGGGACTAGATGATCTTCAAGGTCCCTTCCAACCCAAACCACTCTATGACCTTCATTTGATGGCTTTGTCTCCTATTGTTGCTTTGCAGGTGGTTCAGCAGAATTCACTCCCTACCACTGGCAACTCAGAAGCTGGAGATCACCAAGGACCCTTCAGTGAGTAACATATTCTTCATTACACTGACATAAGGTGGCTGCTCGAGTTACTTCTCATTTTATTAGTGAGAGTTTTCCTCAGTACTTACCTTTAAAAGTCATATGAAAATAAGGTGCCCCACCTCAAGCAAAAATATTAATGAATTACAGATGCCAAACTCTTATGAAAATTCCACTTCAGCACTACAAATACACACATTTCCTAAGACAAATACCCTCTCTTTGCATTTAACAGCTTGGAATAGATTTTTCTTGTCTGACTGTTTTTTAAATTTCTTTCAACTTCTGGTATCCAACAACCAGGGCTTCCCCAGATTAATTATGCAATATATAAGAACCATCTCCTTTTGCTTGACTAGGATCTGCCACCAGTCAACTTCATTCACCTGATGCCTGCCCCAGGTCTTGCATTAGAGGAGACAGGAGACACTTATTTCTTGTCTTTTCACATCATTCATTCTTTTTTAAATTTTTATATATATTTTATATATATCATATTCCCCCTTTCCTCCATGATCTCTTTCCCAGCCTCAAGAATCATACTGTACTCAGCCCCCTTAGAAAAGCTGTTCATGCATTCCATGAGTGCACAGGACAGATTTTGAGACAGCAAAGGAGGAAAAAAAAAAAAAAGTACTATTTAGCATTGCTGCAACTGCCTCAGCACTAAACCAGGGGAAACACAAGCTTCTAATAGCAGGTTTTTGCAATCTATTTAACTCTTCTCCAGAAATAAGATTCATTTGTGGCTTCTCTGTGTAACATTACAGCAGAGAGCAGACTTGGAAAAAAAAAATTACCATAAAGGATTCAATGTGTCCTGTTGGGCTTAGCTTGATGCTTTTAAAATAGCAAAAGACTCTTCTGTTTTAATTTAGGATGTTACTTATAAATAATTTTCCCTGAAGAATCATGTCTGTGAAGAGTAACATCATTTAAAGTGATGTGCAGCTATACCTTTGTAGCTATAGTAGAGAAAACCTAGTATATTTTATACATAAAATATTTTATCTACAGAATTTCCTAGCACAACATAATAAATAGCAGTCATGTTTTTAAAGTTTTTAAATGCATAATTCCCATATATTGCAATAAATTTACATCAGTAAGCCCGTTGAAAAAGATGACCATTAGACTATGTCTAATGAGCTCTGCAATTTATATTTATTTCAACAAAGATGAGTTCTTTAAATCAGGTTATAATAGCTCCTAACATGGAGTATCCCCCAGACTGAAGAACACCTTCATTTTCACCTTATTCTTTTGACATATCACAGTTTTAAAACTCATTTTGTTAGTAAAACAGTGGATATTTGCAGGAATATTCCTACACAGCACAGTAGCTTATCTGGGCTCTACAGCTCAGAGGGTAAATACACTCAAAGAGTGATCAGACAGTTTAAATAACCAAATTGCTACTACAAAGGCACTGCAGCAGTAAGTGTCCAGGCAACTATTATAATGAACAGCTGTGAATAAGTCATGGGAGAATATAAATAAGAGGAACTCAAACATTGTTGTCTTTTAGCTACAATTTTTCACCAGGTAGTAGCAACAGCTCTGCTGATTTGGTGTATGAAAATAACATGTTTTACTTAAATTCTTAGGGCAGGTACACGAAATGACCAGGCTGAAAA
The DNA here is from genome assembly GCA_013401335.1 of Brachypteracias leptosomus. Taxonomy (NCBI): domain Eukaryota; kingdom Metazoa; phylum Chordata; class Aves; order Coraciiformes; family Brachypteraciidae; genus Brachypteracias; species Brachypteracias leptosomus. The sequence continues at coordinate 92,753 of VYZX01021625.1, forward strand.
ATAAAATCTGTAAATACATACATTACAAAGGCTCTGAACTGTGCAATATGCTCAATAATTAAATTCAATAGAAAGTACTAACAGTGATTCTGATATCCAGGAATAAACTTTATTTAAACATTTTCATTTAAAAATACACAGAAAAATTAAGCTGCTTTTAATTACAAAAGCATGAAGCAAATTAATACAATTATCAATATCTGGTTGATATTTAAATTGATTAACTACATTTATTACTAAAAATAGTTATTTATCACAATCTAATTTTTTAAAAAAATTCAGCACCATAGGTATCTTAATATTTAAAGATAAATTTGCCTAAATAGTCATCTCTTTGCAAGGGAAGCACAGATTAGAAAACAACAGCTTAGTCTGAGCCTCAGACTGCTCTGGGTGGGAGTTATGGAAATCAGCAATCAAAAAAATCCACAAGAAGTTTTTGGATTATTACAGTTAAACCAAGATGACTTAAATAATGTTATTTGCACTTGGTTAAATGTGAAATACATAACTTATCCTCAAATCCAACTGCTCCACTGGTGTAATTGAACAATTGAGTACATCAAGATCACAGCACAGAGATTTCAAATGAGGAAGAGTTTCAAGCGCCAGGTTGTTTAGATGATCACTTGCAACCATTACTTCTAGCATACTCCAAACTCTATGGAACTATAGAGATCTTAAATGTGTGTTCTTACAGTAGAAATAATCCTTTTTCCTAGAAAAGGGACTTACCTTCTTGTTCTACTTTTTGATCTCGACCTTTGAGACCTGTAGGACTTGCCTCTGCCCCTGGATCTGCTGCGTTTTCTCCTGGAGCCATAGGAAGAGCTGCTGCTTGATCTGTGCCTGCGTCTGAAACAAAATCATGCTCTTAGTAAGCTCCTGCTGCTGAAAAAAAACCCAAACCACAACAAAAACCAGCAACAATCACCCAACAGTTTACTTAAAAGGGACACAGAAAAACCACAGGTTTGTGTTATGTTGTAGAAGCCTCAAATACCACTTTACACTGCACTAAGTAGTTCACATACACGTGGGCAATGCTTGTCTTATAATATCAAAGATGCATCCCAAGATAGAGAAAGGGGAGATGGAGAAAGAGAAGTTAAATGATTTGCTTAAAATCATGTGCTACCTCAAGGGCAAAGCCAGGAACAGAGCCCAGCTCTCCATGGCTTCCAGTCCCATGACCAGCTCACTGGAACTCACTGTCTCTTTGCCAAATTAAGGCTGAAGAAACTTTTAAAAGCTGCACTCCCAGCAGGATTTACACAGACACGCACCGTGAGGGAGAAGGAGCACAGCTCCACCACTACAAATTCAATTTCTAAAATTTCTGAGATGCTACTACATAATCATACTATGTAAGCATAAAACATAAACATTAAATGTATTTTAAATTACACACACCTAAAAATACTTTATGCATATATATCCTTACAGATTTGTTATCTCAGTTTCCATGACAATCTTTGGTTCTGTTCTGATGCAGACAGACTCTCCCCCCCTTTTTTTTAGTACTATTAATCAAATAATCAGTGTTAATTTATTCCATTTGAGCTTGGAAGTTTTCTCCTGAGTTCAGCCAGAAGACAGAAAGGTATCTTCCTTTCTCCCTCCCACCCAACCTCCCCCTTTCATTTAGTCAAAGAATAAATTCTTACCCACAAAGGAGAAAGGTGAAACAATAGATACTAAATACATAAATTAAACTAACTAATCCCAAAGCTGGGGGGAAGGATACCTTCCAAGTCTTAATCTTAACATTTCCTTTTCCTATCTCCATCTCCCTAACAACTAAATAATCATGATCCTTAAGAGAACTGCTGTATTTTGGGCCTTTATTATGTTTAATATTAAAATATAACACCACGTAGAGACACTTCTGCAATTCAGGATGTAGTCAGTGTGATATGTGCTCATCTAGTGTAAGGGAAAAGGTGCCACATTAGGTACAAGTCCAAACTGGAAATGTTATGTAGGTTAACTATTAAAGAACAGGTCTTCACCTGAAAAAGGAATGCAATGTCCCTGCTGAATGAAGAACAAAAATCTTAAGAGACTGCTGCTTTTGATTCTTAAGGGTCAGGGATAAATCCAGCAGGACCCCAGCGTGTAACAGTGACTCAACTGCCAGGAGCCAATGTCCTAAACTAAGGGCAAAGCAAAGGTGCCAGCCAGATCCTAGAAGCAGACACTTTGGTCTTTTCTGGATTCAATTTAAGTCAACTGGTCTTCGTCCAGCCTCTAATCTCCCTCCCAGCTCTGTTTTTATCTGTGCCTGGACTAAAGAGATTCAGAAAGCTGCATGTCATCAGCATATTGCTGGCATCGCAGCCCATGTCATCTCCTGGTGTCCCCTAAGGGCTCCATGTGGATGCTAAGCATGAAGAGAAGAAAAAGGAGACGGAAATAAATAAGAAACACCCCCCCAAGACCAGCCAACATGTCCATCATTGACACACTCCTCTGCCAACTAAAGACAGGTTTGTCAGGAGCAGTTTTTAATATATTTACAGGGCAGATGGACACAACAGGTATTTTCCAGTTCCACTTCCTAATAAATTGACCACCATGCATTCAGTAGGACTCCAGGATCAGCACAAGTCAGAAAAAAACAGGATAATGTACCTGATGTGAAAAGGTCAGGTATGGAAAAGGAGCTCTGTTGAAGGAAATACAGCATTAGCTAAAAAAAATTAAAAATTGGTAGACATAGCCACAAGATCTGGGTTCTGAACACCTAGCTGACTGCTGTGTTCTGTACACTTAAAAATAGCAAAAGGAATGGTGAAAACAAGCTGTGGCAGCAAATATATAGACCTACTGTAAAGTCACTCTGAGCCTCTTGATGGAGAAAGTTCACCCTGTTGTCTGGAAAGACCTACCTGGTTTATTACAGCAGAAAAAACTAACACAGGATAGTGTGTAACTAGTCAAATGAAACTGCTTTACAAACTAGTGTTAACATAGGAACTGTTCCATTTCCAAACCTAGAGTCCAAATTGCTCAGGGAAGTTGCGGATGCTCCATCCCTGGATATGTTCAACACCAGGCTGGATGGGATCTTGAGAAACCTGCTTCTAGTGGGAGGTGTCCCTGCCATGGCAGGGGGTTGGAATTAGATGAGCTTTAAGGCCCCTTCCAACCCAAATCATTCTGTGGTTCTATTTAGAAGTAGGAGGAAGTTACTTTAGATGGGTAGGTTTTGTCTGGTTTAACAAGGAAGTGACCTTTGGACCTGCACACACACTGCTTTTGTATTCCTGGAGTTGGGGGGAAGATGTTTTGGGGGTTTTTTGTGATGTTTTGGGTTTCTTTAAACACAGGTAAAAACACTGCCACATCTTCCAAGACTCAGAGCAAACTCTGCTACAAAATTCCAACCTAAGACTGACTAAACATTGGATCCAAACACTCAAGCTTGCTTTTATTGTGGTAGAAAGCTACAATTTGTAAATGACCCCGAGGGTAAATTATTACAGATGCACCTTTTCTCATAAGAATGGGAACGAGACTGGAGGTCTCGAGAGCGGGACCTTGACCTCGATTTCCTCCCGGCTTTTTTCCGGCTGTAGGTCCTGCTGCCCGAGGAGCTGCTGGAGGACGAACGCCTGCGGTGCTTCTTCTTCCTCCTGCTTCTGGGCTCTTCTTCCGTGTCCGAGGAGCGACGGCCCATTATTAACCTGGGGGAAACAAAGATTCTGAGCTGTGAAAAAGTCTCCTATCTACGTTTTTATATACATACATACATATATATATATGAAAATATTGCGTGTGCGCATATAAAACACAAATATATAAGTATCACTATACTATTTTAAAAGTCATGCGGCTAGAAAATGTGGTTTGCCTGCAAAAATAAAGCCCAATATTTTAATCTCAACCCCAACCACGCTTTAATCTGACATCAACAAATGCACATTACCAAATAACTTGACATTTACAGGCAGCAAATTGGAATGAATTTGTGATGGTATCAACTATTGGCCCTAAGTTTACACAAAAGCTATTTCACACCCATTTGAATAGATAAATGCACTGATCAAACCATTTATATTCAGAATTGAATATAACAGATACTGAATATAAAGAACAGGTTGGATGAGGTCCTGGACAGCCTGGTCTAGTGGGAGGTGTTCCTGCCATGGTGGGGGGGTTTGAACTAGTTGATCCTGAAAGGTCTCTTCCAACCTAAACTATTCTATGAATATATTTTCATCTTAGCTTACCTTTTTTTTTTCCTTAAATATTAATTTTTCAGAAATCTGGGGAGTATGGATAGCTCTTATATGTGACATTTCCCTTTAAGATGCTACACAATCACTAGCACAGCATCTTTAATATGTTTAATTTACAGGTATAAATGGAGATCCATAACACTTACACAATCAATAGAATGCAGCCTATTGATTTCAGCTACTGATGTGACTCACTTCATGGGGTTTAAGGCTGTGCAATTAAAATAATGTACATTTTTGTCCTACTTGTCATAATTAAACCATATTGAGAAAAAATTGTGGGATGTTATTTTTAAATTAAACTAGGGTGGAGTTGATTTTGGTTCATATCTGTTCAACTTTAAATTGCTTTATTCCAAATAAATACTAGATTTCAGGAATGTTGCTTGATTACTTGGACAAAATTTAAACTTTGGTAAGAGATTTGAAAAAAAATGGGGTGGAAAGCCTGCCATTTATTAATTGCTGCAAAGACTATCATCTTCATCTGGAACTCCTGAGAGGGCAGTTTCATTGCTTCACAATTAAAGAATTGTTGTATTTCTTGACTTTCAAGGCTGCAAAAAGCACATAGTGCTTTAAAATGACTTTTCTGCCCCAGCAGTATCAGCCCTACCCACCCAGGACTTCAAGACCCATCTCCACACAGCCCTCAGCTGCTGATTAGGGGTAGCCCCTCTTCCCAAGAGCAGTTATTTCATGGCTCTAGAGCTACTTCCACACTCAGAAAACAGGAACTTGTAATTCTTTAACATTCCTAATGTCTAAATCATGGATATATTTTGTCACAATGCTACTTGTCTTTAGCCAACACTGAAATATTAGAGGTCTTCATATTTCTGGCATAAGTAGGTTGAACTTGTTCATTTTCTGCATGCAAATTTTTGCCCTTCCTCACACCTTTTACCATCTGATCTCCAGGTAGAGACTGAAAACACAAGAGAGAAATTCACCATTAATCATGGAGTCATTTAGGTTGGAAGTGACCTTTAAGATCATCAAGTCCAACCATTAACCCAGCACTGCCAGGGTACCACTAAACCACGTCCCTCTGCACCACATCTCCATGGCTTGGAAACCCCTCCAGGGATGGGGACTCCACCACTGCCCTGGGCAGCCTGGGACAGTCCTTCACAACTTTTTCCATGAAGACATTTTTCCTCATGTCCAACCTAAATCTCCCCTGGTGCAAACTGAGGGCATTTCTTCTTGTCCTATCACTTGTTCCTTGGGAGAACAGAGTTGAAGTATATTTATGGTTAAATCGACAAAATGTTTACATGCAAGTACAAGTCTTCATGATGCTGGGCCCTTCAAGAACACAACATAGTAGAAAAAAAAAAAACAACATGTTTAGTTCCATAGTCTCTTAAATCTACATTTTCACCTTCAGGTTCCCAAGACAGCAAGCACAAGTCAAGAGTCTGAGGGACATTGTCCTGCAAAGTGCCACGTTCCAGACCTGGCACCTACTTGAAGGAGAGTTTCCATATTTTACCCCACAGTTGTTTCATGCAAAATACAAAACAGTCCCTTACGTATCTGGATTTTCTTTGACCTTCACTAAGTTCACTCCCTGCCACAATCAAAACTGTTGCTACACAAACTCATTCCTACATAGGCAAATCCCAGAGGGCTGCAGACATCTCTTGGGGACACAACTCAGACCTATCAGTTCTGCTCCTGCAGCCAGGAGCGCCTACAAATGAGCCATCACTGAGCTGTGCAGCAGGAAATCCCTCTGGGTACAAACCTCACCTCCCAAAAGTTTGTTTTCAGTGCTTTAGAGGGGCTCACGATCCAAACAAAGCCTTTTTGAAATATTCAACTGAAACCAGCAAATCCCCTAAACCAGCAGAATTTTAGGAGGAGAAGCTGCTAATGCAAGAGAATTTATTTTTTAAATGAAGTTATTTCTACCACCTTACTAAAGTTATTCTGCACAGATTTGGAGAAAGACAGAGGCAGCACTTTACAGACTATTTTATCTCATTAGAAGAGCTACAACTTTAATTTACAATTCTGTAGAGGAATGTCAAACAAACCTGAGCCCCAGGAGCACTGGGTTTACTGGGGATGAGCTACAGGACAAAGGCTCCTGGGCTGATTGATGTCCTGCACTTTCTAGAGTTCCCACTGGAAAAGAGGTTGCCAGAAGCAGCCTGTTCATCCTGGAACCATTTGTGCAGCCAAGTCCAAGCTGCTGTCTCCTACAGGGGTATCTTGGAAGGACACAGGCAACTTTGCCTGACAGATCCCGGTGTCTTCAGACTACCCTTTCAGCACATGACACACATTTTCCTGCAAAGCCACCTCTCCTAGCACTCGAGTAGTCACTTACCAAGCCCTCTAACAGGTTAGTGTTCTCCCTGACTGCTGCCTACTCCCTCTGTACTCCTGAATGGACCTGGGAAAAGGGATTGCCAGCACTGATTGACCACACCAGCTGAAGCCTGATGGGTGGAGGAGTCATGCTGGTGGGTTCACATACCATCTCTCCAAAGAGGACTGTGTAACAGCACCTACAGATCACAGGGGGGAACTAAGATCACTCAGGGAATCTTAATTAGCAAGATAACGAGGAGGGGAAGAAAAGGTAAATTGAAAAAGTTAAGACTCATCACAAGGCATCAAATGTTGAATCTCATGGGGTTTTCCCACCTGTTTCCATACCAAGTCTGTAGATCTACCACAAAGACAAGGAAGATAAAGCTCTCAATGCCTGGCAAAACACTAGAGGCTTTTATACTGACTATGGAGCAAGAGGAGGAGGAAGGAAAGGCCTATTAACAAGCACCAACAGCAAATGAACAGTTAAAAATGAACTTAGAACCTGGGTTACATCCCAGGCATTTGTGCAGAGACAGTCTCCTGACCATCACATCAGCGATGTTCTCCATGGTTCTCCATGACCCAGCCCCAACCTTCCCCCTGGGTGGTTCTCAGCTACTCTTAGCATATTCCCTCACCCACTTCTGAATTTAAACTCCTCTGGTCAAACAGCAAAGGAACACTGAGAATTCAAAAGATGCTGTCTCGAGCATGGAAACTCATGCTGAAGCCTGAGCTAGAACAAAACATCATCAACTTAATTAGCCTCTTAAGTCTTTTTGAAGGCCCCTGGGAACATCTGTGAACTTCCAACATTTGGAGGGCTTGTAGTTTGTCTGAAATTGGATGGCTCATCAACAGGATGACCAACAGCTGGACCTGATAAACTTTTAAGTCCTCGTTCTGGAGCACAGGCTGTTGGAGTATCTAAAAGACAGGTCTCCAAGCTTTTGGTTTTTTAAGAGGTAATTTCTGCTTAAGTCTTGTTCTGAAAACTGACTATAACACTTTGGCTGAAATAAAAACAAAGTGTATGAAGACACAAGGGTATTTTTGCCAAGAGAAACACCCACACAAAAAATTTCAAGCCAACTATTAACATTCAGCAAAGTTACAAACAGTGCTATCAAGCTCACCTGCAACCAGCTAAGTAACCTCCCATCCTGCATTTCAAAGTGTACAGAAAACACCTGACACAAAAGAATACTCTAGAAAAATCCAGAGTAAGGTCCACTTTAAAACATAGTAAGAAGTGTACACTCATTGATCTGACCTTGTTCAGGCTTGTTTCATAGATGTTAGAATTATTTTAAGTATGAAAAATGTATTTTTCAAACAAGTTTCAAATCATTACTGTATTGACTGTAGTATCTTCATTTAGCCCATATCTGAGGCTGAGCTACAGGAGCTGTTCTATCACCCAATGATCCCTCCCCAGAAGGAAAGGGGGGACTGGGAAAAGCAGAAGAGACCTGTGGGCTGAAATGAAAACAGATTTAATCAAAAAGCAAAACTACTGTTAATACTAATGCCAGCATAAAACATACGAAATTATACTCAGACCGGTGAGCTTACAGTGGTCACAATAAACAGGAGAGCAGAGTCCTCAGGAGCACCATGATGAACAAGCCCCTCCAAGTACAGAGAAAAGCAGGGGGAAAAAGAAGAGGAGGAACCCCCACCCCCAGCAAACTTCTCCCTTTATAATGAGCACATTTATGGTATAGGATACACCTGCAGCCAGGCAGCTGTCCTGGCTTCTGCCCCTCCCAGCTCCAGCCTGCTAATGGTAGAGGTGATGAAGTCTAAATAACCTCCACGTGTGCTCAGCATCAAATCCAAACACTCATGTTTGTTAGTTACCAAGAAACGTTGATTACAACTGACTTGCAGTAATCACTGGCAACCTGTTTATGAAGCATCTCTACAAATAGGAGCCTTCAAGAAATTCTGACCAATTATAAGAGCATTGATGGAAAACATACTGGAACCATCTCAGTATCCCCTTCTCCTGCTGAACTGGGCGAGTCCATCTCTAGGAAAGAGCCAACAGGCCAGGAAATGAGGCCAACTGAAGTAAAATTGACTCCAAGTCCAAGACAAACGTGCTCACTACCTAGTGAGTAGGAATCACACTGTTATGGCAACATTGTTCCCAAAAAGAATATTAAAAATAAGTTATTATCATTATATAAATTAATTCCTTAATTTTGCTTCAAATCTTTACATTTCAAAGCATGAAGGCCCAAGATGTCACATGCCCATGGTCATCCAGGACACCAACAGCAAGGTGGAGAATTGAACCAAGATCTCAAACCCTAGTATGACACTCATCTGCTAAAAGGCCACCTCCACAACCCATCTTTTGCTTGATAATTCTTAATTCTACCAACCAGCCTTCCTCCACATAACTACACTTTTCATACTTGAAGGCAGTAAGAACTACAAACATTCCTGGTTTAGATCAGCCCAAATAAGTTCACTAAGGGCATTAAATTAACCAGCATCTCTTCCAAGTACACAATTTTCAGAATAAGCTTACAGTTCAACAAAGCTCCTCTGAACTTTATGATGCAGATGCACATGTTTCTTTTAAATCAAGTCCTAAACAACTTCCTTGCTCATGGGCTATAGGATCATGCCAAACCACTAAAAATAACACATCAACAGTTTGTCCTGGATTGTTAGTACAGATTAACTGCTCAAAAACAGTCTCGTTCATATCTGAACAAATGTAGCACCCAGAATTGTGTTTAGCCGAAATACAAAATTAAATACCTAAAATGAGGGCTGGCAGATCCCATCAGATATGGGGGGGGAATCACACACCTTCTTCGCCCATGCTCTCACGGATGAGAGCTGGGAAAGTAAGATTCCATACGAAAGCGAAATTCTACAGGAATAATTTATTCTTATCATTTCATGAAATAAAATATAAAGCAGGTTCATCGCCCCATCCATCATCGCAGGCACTACGAGCTCGCTGCTAACGCCAGCTGGGCCCTGCTGGTGCATAGCGAGGGGAAACGGACACGGAACAGACCAGCACGGGGCAGCTCTGCCTCGGTTTCCAGCGGGAAATCCGACCAGAGCCAGCAGCAACACACCCCCCCAGCTCGGCACCCTCTGCCAGCGCTGCCCCTGCTCTGCCCGCCCCGGGCGTTCCCCGCTCCCCCGCCCCGCGCAACCAGCGAGAGGCTCCTCCGAGAGCGCACGGACGCGGTCACGGCCGGGTTTAGCACGCACCCAGGCCGCCGGGAAGCCAAACCCGGCACTCCCGGGGGAAAGGAAACAAACCGCAGCCTTTCTACGCTCCCAGGGCCCGGGCCGGGGGCCAGCACACGCCGGGACGGACAGGCCGCGGCGTCGCCATGGCAACACCGGGCAGGCCCGGCCCGGCCTCAGGCCGCCGCTCCCACCCCGCCTGGCTCCGGCCTGCAGGCCGCAGGGCTCGCTCGGCCCCCGGAGCACCTCGCCTTGTCCCTATCGGGGGTGCGCCGAGCCGCCGGGCCCCCACTGCGTTACCTGAGCGGGCAGAGCGGCCGGGCCGGGCCGCGGGAACGAAACCGCCGCGGCTGCCGGTTTGAGCTCAGCGCCTTCCTGGGCGGCGGGCAGGCAGCAATAACCCACCGCCGAGCTCATTCAGGCGGCCAGACAGCGCCGCCGAGCGCCGAGCAATCGATGCGACGCGCTCCCGGAGGGGCGAGCACAGACACCCCCCCACACACACACACTCCGTTCGCCCCGCACCGGTCACGGTCCCCGGGGTCCCCACTGCCCACGGGGCAGCCCATGGTGCGCCGTCTGCAGCGCGGTGACAACCGCAGCGACTTACCAGCACATCGCCGCGGCATTGCCGCGGGTGGCCGGCTCGGCAGGGACAGCGGCCGGGGGAGGGTTTGTCGTTTCAGCCCGAAGTGGTTAACGGGGGTTCGGTGCCGGTGACAACCCCCCGACCCGTGGCCGGAGGGACAGCGCTTCCCCCCGCTCCGGGGCCCGGGCTGTGCCCCGGGGAAGGGAGCGACCCGCCGGGCCGAGCTCATCCTCCGCCGGGCAGCGAAGAGCAACGAAACGATTTAATCCCTACCCTTAATTGTAGCTTTTGGTGAATTTGGTTAAGTTTAAGGCGAGTTTCCCGAGCACACGCTCCCCGTCACGGGAATCGCCGAGTGTTCCGTGAGCATCAACGAAACATAAGGGATGGAAGAGCCTCTGATGAGCATCTCCCCGGTGGGCAGCCCGGGGTGTCCCCGTCGGGGTCCCGGTGTCCGATCCCTCCCCACACCCCGGTACCGAAAATGCCCCCCCCCAGGGACAGAACGGGGCCGGTTCACCGGCGGCGGGACCCGCTCTGCCGCCTGTAACGGAGTAAGAGGAGATCGTTGCTCCTCGCGGGTTTAATTGGACCTGAAGAAATGCTAATTCCACCCTCGCTCCCGTACCTGCTCCAGTAAATAAACGCTCTTCTATGTAAAGTCATCTTTCCAAAGGTCAGCTGAAAAAATCGATGCGTAAGCAAGAGTTAAACAATTTTGAATAATTTATTAGAATTCTAGTAAAGGTGTAAAAGAGACGACTTCTGTCAACAAAAGTACTCTGTTAATGGGATTTAAACAAAAAAGAAAAAAAAAAGAACCAATATTAGTAATAAATAGCTTGATTCTTTCTAATCTGAAGCCTCGTATGAGCAAATGTTAATGACACGGTTGTGTTTGTCACTGTCAATTAGCCGGGCTTTTATTTGCTGGATTTGGGCACCCATGGAGGAACTTTTCCTGCTCCCCAGGGGCCGGTTCCACGCATCCACGGCGCCGCGAACCGGGCAGGCTCCCGGCAGGGGGAAGAAGCTCCGCTTGCTTCTGCCCCGTGGGGAGGGGGATCCGGGGGGACACCCCCCGGGGCCGCTCTGACCCCCGCGGGGCGGTGCGCGGGTGCGAGCCTGCACGCCCC
>VYZX01021627.1:1324-12341 GCA_013401335.1 Brachypteracias leptosomus
ACCTATGTTCAATCTCCCTGTGTAAGCTCAAGTATAATTAATTGATTTTATTCTATTATTTTGTCTTCATGTCTGTGGGTGAGGAGATTCTTATTCTCAAATTTCACATTTCTTGGCCTACTTAGAAAAATCCTTTTGCCTAGTGTCACAATTGTTTAGTATTTCAATTCCCTAAGTAAGTTTGGGTCTAAAAATTAGTCCCATATTAACCCTACATGGTATGCAAATTAAAAATATTTATTTACATGGTGGTTCCTCACAGCAGTAAGAATAGTATAATCACACAGAGTCAAAATTGTTCACCTTATTTAAATACAGCTGAAAGAAATTTGTTTATGCTTGAACTAAAAAAGAACTGGCAATTTAGGTCTCTGAGGAAAATATCTGAACAGACCATTGTAAATAGCATGGACAGATCTCTGTGCTTTAAGCCTTCTGTCACCATACTGTCCACTCTGATTGTTAACCTGAGTTGATCCTAATTTTTGAAATTCAAAAAATATGTTAGTGTTTTTCTATCCACAACCAAAAAAAGATGTCTGTGTTCTTGTGAGATGATGTGGTTTCAAGATCTTAAGACCCAACATTTGAAGGAATAAGGCTAATTAGATCAATTTATGGAAAAAATGCATGATACATTCTTTAATATACCATTGGCCAATATAATAAGCCTGACAACAGGGTCCATCATAACCAGAGAATTAACTAATTCTGAATTAATTAAGAATTAGCAGTGCGGAAAACTCTGACTTTCACCAGAGACTTCAGTTTCTTTCAGAGAAGAATGACACTGTGGATGATGGGCATGAATTTGAACAGCAAAAATAGGCATTATTATGAATCTTAAATAATTAGTATGAATGCGGGAGCACCATCAGCAGAAAACCCAAGAACTGACATAACTGTCTTGTGCTTGCAGAACTATATAGTGTAATCAAGAATTAAATGCCAAAGGATTTGTGTGAGCCTCCTGAGAGAGGTGGAGTATAGAATTTAATGAAAAATAATCCTTCTTGTCCCATCCCCTATTGAAGTCATCTTTCTCTCCATTTTCTCTTTTTTCTCACTTTTGCTATTTATAGTGTCCTGACAATACACCTTAATCACAGAAATTTAATGGCACCTTTCCTGCTAAGTAGAAAACTTTCTAAAATATCTTGAGATATTATGCTATTAACATCTTTCACTGTATCTGTGGTATTCAGAATAATATTAAATGTGGAAACATAGGCTGAAGTATATTGGTTACGAATCAGTTAAAGAAAATGAGCCAAAAATAACATCTGCACCAGCAAATCTGCACTGCTTCACATACGGTTTTAATTTAAAAATATTTACTTCTAAATTTTGAGAGTTGTGAGAGGTTTTAGATGTGTGCTTCTCATTAAAAAGATGCTGGCAGATAGTGTAGGCCAAATACTGTCTCTGAAGAAAGAAAGGTTTAGAAAAGACCTAATATTATGGCACAATGAGCCATTGATTTTTTTAGGCAGGAGACTTCACTGAGTCCTAACAGAATTCACTTTAACAATTTTCTATTAATAATTAAAACTCTCACTTGACTTTTTGTCAGATAAATGTTTAACTCTGATATTAGCCTGTACCCAGACATCATATCGTAATTAACTAGAGATAGAGCAGTTTGGTTCTCTTGATAAGGTTTTAACAAAAAACAGTTGTTAAATGTTAAAAATATGTCCTTTAAATACAGTGTTAAGTATTTGAGTTTTTAGTTGCTAACACTGGTAAATAAGAATGACTCATAATTTTCTTGACTGTGCCCACTCTTTCTAGAGGGGCAGTTATTTCTAGAGGTCCCAAATGTTAGAAGAAACAGAGTTCACTCTGAAATGAAAGGGAACGGAGCAGTAAGCCTGTGTTGTCCTCACCAGAGGTATGGGAGGGATATCATATGTGAATGTGTAACTGCACAGCTATTGGCATCTGTTAATCCAAACCCACAAACAGTTGTCTTCGTTGTAGGTTACAAGAATTGGATTTGAAAGCGTTGCCTGTGCTGTCGATGTCTTCACGAGAATCTATTTATCATCTGTCCCACCTCTTTCTATATTGAAGGATTTCGACCCTTAAAATTCACATGTGTATTTTCACAGTGGTATCAGTCACTTCATGACGGTAATGAAAGTTATTTGGGACACTCTTCAGTCTTCCAAGACATTCCGCCAAACAGCTGAGCCTGAAATATCTCTTATTAGATTTTATCTTAATGGTTACATTAGAGCCATATTTAATCTAAAGATTCCTTTAAAATATCTAACATTTGCATACTAGGTTGTAGCCTGCCTGAATCACTATCCTTTACTTTAAAATGACTTTGTAATTTAAAAAGAAAATACAACAGGAGTGAAAAAAAAAATGACAATGCTATAAAAATACCTTTCTGATTTGGGTAAACTTAAGTATTTCTGCAATTGAATATCCCAACTTTTTGGTGTATTTTTGTTCATATTTATTTTTTCTATAAACTGTTTGGATAAAAATTATTTTTAATTGTCCAATGATAAATGCTGTCCAGCAAAAGAAGTGTCCATATCTGCTTCAACAGCAGGCATATAAAACCTGTGTGACAAACGCGTTCATTAAACAATCTGATTTTCTTGTTGGGAGGGTTTAATGCTGTCGGGTGTAGTATTAAAATGTAGAATTTGATAGTGCGTCTTAAAATTTTAATGATGTGTTCATGAATATAAAACATGCTTCCACCAGTGACTTTATGACTTCTCCTCTGCATAATTAGTGGTATCTGTTTTATGAGCTTACTGATGTTGCCTTGATCCCATGAAAATGTGAAACCACTGTAATAATTTACACCATTACAGAATTTTAAAGATACAAGCTGGGATTTCTTCCTCTTTTCTCCTTCCATATTCCCTTGTTTTTAAAAGGAAACCTAAATGGAACATTAAGTGGACTTCATGAAAGCTGGGCAAGGAAAAAATTTCAAGGACAATATTTAATTTTAAACATTTGTTGTAATACTGTATTTGTTGCCGCAAGTTAAATCTACTTTGTTATCTCCTATTAGAGGATGAGACAACCTTCCTGCCACAAGGCTGATAAATTTAAATTCATTCATTCGTTTAGAAAGTTTGCTAAAAGAAGTAAATGAATCTGCATTTCTAGTATGCAAAATAAAATGTGACTGATTTCCAGTGAGAAAAATAATTATCCAGATGATAACGATTCACAGTCATCTAACTTCTAAACCATCGTTTATTGCACAGCCTCTCCCCATTCTTCCTCCTCCAGCCTTCAGAAAGCACTGGACCCACACAAATAAAATGTGACTTGATTCATGAGAGAGAACACGGTATTTTGCTTAGAGAGTGATACCAAATACTAGGCAAGAAGGACAGCAGTCAAGATTGTGTTGCTTCTTTGTTTTCACCTATCTAAATCAAGACTGGCACTGGTTAGAACAACAATGGATTCTTGTGGCATTTAGCAGTGATGACTAATTAATCTTCCTCCATTCAAGAGAAGATGGTGGTCTATAAGCAATATTTGCAGGCACATATTCCAAATGAACACACATGCTCCTGGAAGTTACTCAAAAGCAGAAAAGATGTCATTGCCTATGCTTTGTGCAAGGACCATCCACAACCTAATTCTGAGTTGTTTCCTTCAGAATTTAAACAAAATTTAAAAGAAAAGAATTGACCACCATGGAACAAATACAAAGAGTTTCAGCTTTCAGCTCAAAAGGTGGAGTTACTAGGGATTTATGTAAATGTCATCCACAAAAAAAAATTAAAAATGAATGCTGAAAATAGACGGATCATCCAGTGATGATTTGGTAGCACTATTGAAACTGCAGTGCTTGAAATGAGATAAGTTTCTCATCAGTTAAAAGCATCATTTTGCTATTCATCTAGGAAGAAGACATAGATTAAAAAATGTTCTCAATGGAAGTTATCCTTTTTGTGAAACTTGAGTAAAGCATGAAAAAAAAAAAATTGTCTGTTGAATTTCCTTCTAAAGAACACTGTTTTGGTTGCCCATATCAGGTGGAGGTTATAATCTGCGTCTGAGGGCTATAGATGGAGACCCATCATTGTCATAGGTGTTGTTGTAGGAGTAGCACTTAGTGCAACATTCTCTATTATTCTCTGCAGTAATTCCTTTGATCAAGATAGGATACAACTGGTGGCTGAAATGTTATCCAGTCAGAAAACCTGGCTGTGAAAAGATACCACACTCATGAGGGGATGTAACATGCTAAGCAAATGCAGTCAAAACAATCATATCATTTCAAAATCATGTTCATTTGGAATTGTTCATTCAAAACAGAAAACCAAAACAAAACACCACAAAACATGATATTCCAAACTTTCTTACAGTGTGGGATAAAAATAAATATCAGTGTATCAGAATACCTCAAAGGACCAAAGCTTCACTGCTCACTCAGTTCTAATGAAAATAAAAAGTCGGGTCCTGCTTATCTCAGCTCTTCCCATTTGATAAACATCAAGCGGTCCTAGCTCTAAGATCATTGCTTCTCACTGTCTTTCAAAGTGTCTGCCACAGAAGGTCTTATCTCACCCTGCTTTTGTTTCCTGCAGCATGGTTGGGTAGGTGGAACTCTGATTGAAATCAGCCCCTTCACTATGGGGCTAACCAGTTAAAGGGTTAAATTCATCTCAGTAGTTGGCTTTCAAAAACAGTTCCAGTTTTGCACTCACTATTTGAATTTTACTGGATTTTCTTCTGAAGAACATTTCTTTGTTGCTAACTTCAGTGGGAGGTTATCTCTTTCCTTTGAAGGTTATATTGTGACTGGCAGAGGGTCAGGAAACTTCAGTCACATTAGACTGTTACGGAAATACTTTGAAAAATAAATGTGAAAAACAAATGCTAAGTAAAGAGACTCCTTAATCAGCAACAGTTCTATAAGACTTCAGATCCAGTGAGGTATCCATGAATGTTTAGTTTACACAGATTATTACTATAGACATTTGGAAGCAATAGGAGAATTTCTGTTGATGTTGGTAGTCAAGCTTAAGATGTACACAAGGTTCACTCTTTGTTGGCAGGATGTTGACAAAACAACAGTCTAAAAAGAAAATATGCTCTACAACCTCTGTCAAGATTGCATGTAGATTAACAGACTTTTGTTATTAGACAGTTTTGTTGGATTCTCCAAAGCTTTGTCTCACATCCATTCAACTTGCTAAAAGTAGCATTCCATTACTATATGCGAGCCTCAAGAAGATTAACAGTGTTGTTTGGAATATGTTCTCACAATACAGAAGGGCTAGGATTTCTGGTATTCTAATACATTCTAGAATATTATAGTTTCTAGTTTTCTAATTTTGCACTTCATTTTTATCTAAATATACTGAAAAGAAGTCCAAAATAGAAACTTAAGGATGAATTCAGTATGCATTGTGTGTTATGTAATTCAAAGTATCTGAGGAATGGGCCTTACACTTTCTGATGTATAGCTCCAAATGCATTTATAAGTGGATAATAATATTAGAAGTGTTATGAATAATAACAAAGCTGGCTAGGAGCATATTCTTTCTGCATAAGTCAATTTTTCTCTCACCAGTAGCTCTGTGCAATCAACAGAAGGGCACATATCCCTTGGATTTAAAGCTTGAGCTGTCCTCATTTGATTCAGTTGACCTTAATAGCCACGTTTGCAGGGAGCCCAATTAGCAGCTGGTTGTAACATACTGTACCATATGTGCTGGATCTCTAAGGCACAAGCAGGAACTTAAGGATGGAGGGTCAGGCTTAACTGTCATTTTTATAAAAATTAATTTCCTCTAGGCATTTTAAAAGAAAAATGGTAACAAACACATTAGAATAGTGCAGACTTTATGAGAAATGGGGATTTAAGCATTTGCCCATATATTTCACTTTCCGTAGGTCAGAACATTACATAGTACTTTATACATTTCAGTATTCTGCACTGTATCCCCACTGTCACCTGGTGCTATAGGACACAGTCAGTCCAACTGTCCCTACCAAGAAATATTCCTTTACTTTGGTGTTTTGAGATGTGGATAAACCTGAGAAAGGAAATTAAATCTCTATTAAGCACAGGTTTGGTCTCAAATTATTATTCATTTGAAGGCAGAATGAGAAAAAGACCTTCCTATTTTTTCCTGGTGATCATCTACTAACTGTCTCAACCCCAGCTCCAATTTATTGCGTGCTCAGTTTTGCCAATATAACTGTTTACATGGCTGCACTCTATGTCAGATCAGTGCAGTGATATAAAATGTTACAAAAGACCTAAAAAAAAAAAATAAAGCAGCAGTAATTTTCCCTTTCACCGACTGTCACATTTTTTTGTGTGTTTGTTGACTGAACAATAGTTTTGGAAAATTATTTCTTTTGAAATTATTTCCATTTCTTGTAGTGACATTTGTTTAATAACTTCATTAATGATATTGACAGTGGCATTGAGTGTACTCTCAGCAAGTTTGCTGATGACACCAAGCTGTGTGGTGCAGTGAATATGCCAGAGGGATGAGATGCCATCCAGAGGGACCTGGGCAGACTGGAGAGGAGGGCCTAGGTGAACCTTGTGAGGTTCAACAAGGCCAAGTGCAGGGTCCTGCACCTGGGCCACGGCAACCAGTGGTATCAATATAGGCTGGGAGAAGACATGCTAGAGAGCAGCCCTGTGGAAAAAGGCTTGGGGGTACTGGTGGCTGAAAAGCTGGACATGAGCCACCAATGCTCAATTGCAGCCCAGAAGGACAATCGCATCCTGCATTGCATCAAAAGAACCTTGGCCAGCAGATCAAGAGAGGTGATTCTGCCCCTCTACTCTGCCCTGGTGAGACCTCACCTGGAATACTGTGTCCAACTTGGAGCCCCCAACACAAAAGGATGTGGACCTGTTGAGACATGTTCAGAGGAGAGCTATAAAGATGATTAGAGGGCTGGAACACCTCTCCTATGTAGACAGGTTGAGAGAATTGGGCCTGTTCAGCCTGCAAAAGGGAAGGCTCCGGCAGACCTTATTGTGATCTTCCCGTACCTGAAAGGGGCCTATAAGAAAGCATGGAAAGAACTATTCACAAGGGTTTGTAGTGACAGGACGAGGGGTAATGGTTTTAAGCTAGAAAAGGGTAGATTTAGGTTGGATATTAGAAAAAAGTTCTTTAATATGAAAATGATTAATCACTGGAACAGGTTGCCCAGAGAGGTGGTGGAGGCCCCATCCCTGGAGACATTCAAGGTTAGGCTCCATGGGGCTCTGAGCAACTTGACCTAGGTAGAGACATCCCTGCTTGTTGTAGGAGGGTTGGACTAGATGACCTTTGGAGGTCCCTTCCAACCCAAACCATTCTATGATTCTATTTCCATTTCACACTTTCAGTTAGCATCATGACTTATTTTTCTCATTGTACTCCACATTTCAGGGATTCTAATTGGAGGAATAATACAAATAACTCACTGGTGAAATTTTAGCAATATCCACATGCAAAGCCATCAAGATTTGTTTACTTCAGATTTATCTTTAAGTGCAGAAAACTGAGGCAGACATCTTGACCTGCAGCTTTCATTAGTATAGCTGAGGTCTTTTACCCTGGGCAGGTTAGAGGGGGAGATTGCTGCGGATGGTTTTCTACCCAGCTCACGTGTCTGGCACACCTCTGAGTGCTTAGCAATTGGCTTAGGTTTAATCCTTAATTTGATAGAGATACATCTTATTCCATAGGACAGACTTTCATCTTTTCCAAAAGTGGCAAAAGGAATTTTTTACGCCATGCAAGCTTTATAAGTTCCAAAAAGAAAAGTTTACTACCAGGATAGAGGTAACCTGTTTATGGTTGAAACAGTTAATGTGCTAATTCTTCCTCTAGTCCTCTTACCATTTTTTCCTGCTGTCTCAGCAGGTCATAAAGATTCCTAAAGTCACAAAATCTGGCAGCAGGGGATTGTTGGAGTGCATATAGCTCCATACTTGCATGGCCCTTAACTTGGTCGAGATCTGCCCCCTACAACTGCATGGAGGACAAAGGAAAGAAATGAAACTTCTCATCCAAAATCTACTAAATTGGTTATATCTGCAAAGAGTTACACTGGCAAACTGGACATTTTGATACCAAAAAGTCATCTGTAAAAGANATCCTGCATTGCATCAAAAGAACCTTGGCCAGCAGATCAAGAGAGGTGATTCTGCCCCTCTACTCTGCCCTGGTGAGACCTCACCTGGAATACTGTGTCCAACTTGGAGCCCCCAACACAAAAGGATGTGGACCTGNTCAGATTTATCTTTAAGTGCAGAAAACTGAGGCAGACATCTTGACCTGCAGCTTTCATTAGTATAGCTGAGGTCTTTTACCCTGGGCAGGTTAGAGGGGGAGATTGCTGCGGATGGTTTTCTACCCAGCTCACGTGTCTGGCACACCTCTGAGTGCTTAGCAATTGGCTTAGGTTTAATCCTTAATTTGATAGAGATACATCTTATTCCATAGGACAGACTTTCATCTTTTCCAAAAGTGGCAAAAGGAATTTTTTACGCCATGCAAGCTTTATAAGTTCCAAAAAGAAAAGTTTACTACCAGGATAGAGGTAACCTGTTTATGGTTGAAACAGTTAATGTGCTAATTCTTCCTCTAGTCCTCTTACCATTTTTTCCTGCTGTCTCAGCAGGTCATAAAGATTCCTAAAGTCACAAAATCTGGCAGCAGGGGATTGTTGGAGTGCATATAGCTCCATACTTGCATGGCCCTTAACTTGGTCGAGATCTGCCCCCTACAACTGCATGGAGGACAAAGGAAAGAAATGAAACTTCTCATCCAAAATCTACTAAATTGGTTATATCTGCAAAGAGTTACACTGGCAAACTGGACATTTTGATACCAAAAAGTCATCTGTAAAAGAACTCTCTAACACCTGTTTGCAATGTTAGAAAGCAGGCATTATTCATTGCAGTGCTGGAGGCACGGGGGATAGCTCCTCCTAATTTGCATCCCTGAACAGCATTAATTTGCAACTTATATTGCCCTAAAATCACATATGCGTATGTTATCAGTCTCAGCACATATTCAGGTCTTTCAGTGGGCATGGAAATTTTTGGTGAATAAATCAAAGATTCTGGCAGTGCATGGACTTTACTGTGAAAGCAAGGCTGCAGCTCCCTGCAGGAGTCATGGCACAGCATTGGGGCCCAAAACCCAAAAAGCAGCCCTGGATAGCCTGAATGGAGCCTGGCCTGCCAGCTGGAGATTTGTCCTCTGTCTGAAGGCAAGAGACATGAGGAGACACAAATAAATAAAATTTTCAGCCAAAGTATGTGATCTGTCACCTTAAAGACTGCAATTTTCTCTTTGAGAAACTTATACTGGTCAAAAAATAACATAAATTGGAAATCCTGTACTGGACAAAACTAGAGGAATGAAGAGAACATAGATCCCTGCCTTCTATAATTTCTTCCTGAACTCTAAGTTCATTCTGGGTCATGCGCAGGACTCATGCAACTGGAAGAAAGCAGCAGGATTTTGGTTGTAATGGAACTGCCTGAAAAAAATATAGAGAATGTATATGCTCCTCTTCTGTGCAATGCTTCATGAACAGATAGGGATAATGGGACCTTCACACAGATTCCTACAAACAGCATGGAAACTACACTCACTGTAAATTTGTTTCCCTTTTGATATTGCTTTTTTATCAACACTGCTAGGCCCCGTGAAGCAAGAAATATGCAGACAAATGGTTGAAGATAATTTGGCTCAAGATTAATCAAGAGATGTTTAGAGTAATTTTATGATGTTATTGCACAAAGCAGCTATATATATACAATCATATCCCTTTCAGATTCTGTCTGTTACTGAGAAGTTTGAATACCATCAAGTCATTTGAACTCTGCAACTCAGATGTAGAAATCTGCTGAGAACTACACATACACTGAAGAGAAACTGAGACATGGGACAAGATCCACTCTCTTTACAATGCTTGAATTCCTGCTTTTAAAATTGTTAATAAAGAAGGCATTAATAGCAACATTTAGAATCCTCTTACCAGAATCTAAGAGTCCTTTGTAAACTTTAAAATCTTAGTTTCTGTGTAAAAAAAAATATATTGGAATACTGCCTGGAAGATTAGGGCAGGATTGGGATTTCTAGATCTTCATATCTTCCATGGGTGAGCTTGACTCCGTAACTCCAAATTGTGGTCAGGATTCTGACTTCTGGTAGCCACATATTTATTAATAAAATAAACTATTTTAAATAAATGGTTTCAAAGACAGTCTGCAGCTGAAGTGAGAGAAAAGGAAAGGCCAGGCAACACTGGCAGTGTTGTTACATTATATTCAAGTCAGTTTTGGTTTAAAATGCATTTTCATTTTAGTTGCAGTGTAAACTCTATAGTGTTTGCAAGGTGGCCAAACCTGTCTTCTTTGCAGACCTAAATTCCATGACATCAATAAAAATAGAGATCTCATTTCAAACACTATTTAAAACCACAGAGAAGGAATCGGTGCCAAAAAGTACTGGCATAGAAAGATCTTAGTGGGATGAATAACAAGATTAATATGCCTTCAGTGCCAGTACACTCAGATCTTCCCAATAAGTAAGTAGTTGACATCTGTCAGGGGGATCCTTTGAAACCTTCACAACACCTGAGTCCACCCCATTGTTTTTCAGAACCTGGATGATTTTCCTCACTTGTACTGAGGGAGAGTTACTGGCTGGACTCTTAAAATTTCCAGTTGTCTATTAACATACTCCCAAATCTTTGTCCTGTCAATTAACGTTTCTGCTGGAAAAACTAGGAAAAACAATCTAACATAAAGGAAAATCTAACTTTGTGTTTTGTTGCTTGTTCAAACAGTATAATATATATACATTATATAATAATATATATACACTGTACTTACATATATACACACACACTCATATATATACATACACTTTTGGGGAGTGGCTACTTAAGTGAAGCAGACTGTACTTGTCTGCTTTATTCTAGGGTTTTTTCACACTTTTTAAAACAAAACCTTTGGAATATGATCATAAGGAATGACCCCAGC
>VYZX01021631.1:11315-55066 GCA_013401335.1 Brachypteracias leptosomus
TTGGTTGGCTGAAAACCAAAGTTTTTTCCCTAAAATGTTGAATCGAATAAAAAATTTATGGTTTTCAGGCATTCTGTCTTTGAAGACATACTGGTTTAAAGCAATCTGTGCTCAGGGAGAATAAACTGGCAACAGAAATGGAAAAGTTGGAAAAAAGTGGATAAAACCTGGTATTTCATAAATATGTCTGACCCTTTCATACTTCTGGAGGCACCATCTTACAACCAGAATTAAACCCAGGACCTTGATCACCTGTAGTCATTAAAGGCCAGCTGATGCCCTCTGCAAGACTTGCTGTCTATATAATTTTGGATGGTCACCAGCCAATCACCTTCCAAAATCCAGTTCGGGCCAATAACACTCTGCATAATTCAACTCTGTCTGTTCCCTGTTCCTCAGCCCTTTGGCTAAGATCGAGAGTGTATATTTAACTAATATTAAACTTACTATTTTACAGAAAATATCTCCTTCACTTCCAATCTAGCTTTTCTACTTATTCCATCCAAATGGCATAATTTGCAAACCTTCTGAGGCAGTTCTCACTCCCTTACTTTATCCTGAATAACTTTCCACACACAGAACCTGTTTTGTCCTGGTGGACTTTAGCTCCACATTATCACTCCTCAAACCCCTGAGAAAGAGACACGTTAAAATCATAACTTTTCACTCCCTGTAGACTGCGTCTGGCTTTCTTTTCTAGACATAAAGCCTCTATTCCACTTCTCAGGTTCTTTATAAGAATATTCCAAAGGAATATTTGTGCAGGAATTAGCTGTGGAAAGGAATAAAGTGATATTGGTGAATCTGATATTACAGAGTCCCAACTCCCTGACTCAATTGCTCCTAAGGAACCCAGGGCTAGAGTGAACAGTGTAGAGCAACTGTACTGCTGCTCTTTGTCCTGACAGACGGAAATCATCTCATCTTTATACTACCCCTTAGGGAATACCATTACATAACTCACTGTTTGGCCTGTATTTCCCTGTTCTTGGCTCCATGCTGTTAACAGAAACACTTCTGCTTTGCTGCAGTTACTGACCGTCTCAAGACTCGAGTGCTAGATAGGGACGTGAGATCTGTCATCTCAAGGAAGCCCTTTAATTCCTCTAAACAGTATCCAGACTCTAGAGGCCAATTTTACCAAGCTAGTTGTTCACTACTGTATCTCACGCAAGTTTCTCTCTAGACCTGCGGCATACAGTAGGCTTGGCCTGCCATCCAGTAACAGCTCCACCCCATTTTGGCAGGTTTTGTGCAGTTTTTCCTGCACTACTACATGTGATGCTTCTGTCATTCACTGCAGAACTCAGAGCAGCAGCACATAAGTGATCAACTGCACAAGAAATGAATACAACAGAGAAGTTCCTTTAGACACCACATCTTCCTCAGATATATCTCTCCATTCAACAAGAAATGCTCCCTCATTGTTTACTACCCCCACAAATGACCATCCTCTGCTTTTTTTAAATAAAGGTCTTTCCAAAAAGAATATGTAATGCCCCTCATTAATAGGTGTAGCTCCCGTTTTACAGCTGTGAAAACACAGGTAGAGACAGATTAAGTCTTGATCCCAACAAAGGAAATGACTGAATCAGGAGTTCTGAGTACTAGTACTGTATTTTGACTCTCGTTCTGACTCTGAGTTCAGTACTCAAGAAATTACTCAAGAAATACGTAACCTTACTTTTCAAATTTCTCCAAGTTTCTTTGGTTGATGAACAACTCAATATCCATCTGGCCCAACTTACTTAAAACACTTTTTAAAAGGGGAAATTAAACTCTGTCTGAAGCAAAACCTAACTGGGCTGCGACTCAAAACCTCAATTCGTATTTATGAGCAAGTAAAATGTAATCTCTGCACAGACAAAAAGAGTTAACTAAAATATAACCAGCCTATACAATAACACCTCCAAAACACAAACCCAACAGGACAGCATAAACATTATCCTGCTCCTCTTACTTTTCCACCTGCTCCAGTCAAGCGTTCATTCACCTCCCAGGGAGTTCCTGGGTCTTTCCTGGCATCAATGTATGTCAATGTTTTTATCCTGGATAAAAAGCTACCGCACCTCTTTGCGCCAGTGCAGCCTCTGTAGGAATATCATCACCTTCGAAGCCTGCCTACTTAGAGATAACCTCCGCAGGAGCCTACCCCCACTACAGGTGACATACCCCCCCTAAAGGTGACATGCTCCACGCTGTAGGTGACACGGACACCCCGAAAGTGACATGCCCCCCACTCTAAGCAACTTGGGCACCCTAAAGGTGACATGCCCCCCCTCTCGGTGCCCTGCAGCTCTCACCTCCCGATGCGGTGCCAGTGCCTCCCTGTTGCCCCAGTCTCTCTGCCCGAAGCGGCGTTACCGACGCGTCCCGCAGCTCCCACCGCCGGGCTGGGCAGGGGTCGCGGCCCGGGCTCCGCCGGCGCCGCTCCGGTGCCGCTGCCTCTCCCCGCCCGCAGCCGCAGCCGGCTCCCCGCGCTCCCCCGGCGGGATCGGCTCCGCGGTGCTCCGCGGCCAGGTACTTGCTCCTGCCCTCTCTGCGGCTCCGCACCGCTCCGGCACCGCTCCCCGGCAGCGCGGCCGCGCCGGGCCGGCCGCAGGGCCCCGATAGCCGCCGCTTATCGCCGCTGCCTGGCACCCAGCTGGGCTCCGCTTCCAGGAAGCCGCGGCTCCGGAGCGCTTGTTGGCTGCTGGATGCCGACGGCCCCGGCCCGCTCGCTGCCTGCCTCCCTCCCTCCCTCCTTCCCTCCTCCCGACCCCCCTCATCCTGGCAGGGGGGCTGGGAAAGTGCAGCGCGGCTCCAGCACATGCCGAGCCTGCGGTCACGGCCCGGACCCTCTGCTATCAATCAGGGAGCATCCCGAGCCCCCTCCCTCCCTCCAGCTGTTTTGCTCCAGGCCCCTCCACGCCACAGGGCAATGACAAACCGGCTACACGCGTCCCTGACCCCCGTTTATTCCTCCGTTCCCCAGCCCTCCCAACTCTTACCCCATCACTTCTTCTCAAGTATTTTCTACCATGTAGATTCCCTCCCTTTCCATCTTCTTCATCCACTGCTCGCTCCTCCGACCTTACCCCACACTCTCTCCACCATCCTTTTTAGGACTCCCTCTTACAACCCTCAGTCTTTCCCTAATCATCATCTTTCTCTCTCTTATTGCCTCCTCCCTTTTTCCATCCTACCCTCCCATCGGTTTTCTATTACTGAAGACCTGTAATTTGCTGTCTTTGATCCTTTATTAACCCAAGCCCACTCCAAGCCCTTCCTGCTGCACCCACTACTGACCTTGCTGCGACTTCAGGCAGGTATGGTTCCTTGAGAATGAGCTCCCTTCCGCGAGCTTTCCAGACACCTTCCAGATAGCCCTGGCAAAAAAAAAAAAAAAAAAAAGACGTGAAAGTGTGATGTAGAAAGCAGGCTGAATCCTCCCCGGTCCCTTGCCTCACCATAGGAACCCACACAATCACACCTCCTCTTTTGAACAATGCCTTGCCGGGCCTTTTGTAAACATCAGCACATGGCATGTTCCTGCCCTGGGCAGAGCACCTTGGGGCATGGTGTGTCTCATCCCCCTTCCATTCTCCCCTATGATTTTTAGCACTGCTTCCCTGTAAGGTCAGCATGCTGACTGACTGACAGCACAGGAAGCCGGGCACTCCCCATGAGGAAAATGAGCTGACTGTACAGAACTTGGACAGGCTCTTAATAACTTGAATACTCATAGTGTTCGTTCCCCTCCCGTATCTGGGACACACACCAGACTCTTCCATCCTGTTTCAGGAGGATAAAACACAAACTGAAGTTCTCAAAGCACCAGATGACCAGAGATCCCATACAAGAACCTGTTTGGGCAGAGTTACTGTTTCTTTTCGCAGCACTTTATGAAGTTATTTAGGATTTGTATTTTTCTGAGTGCAAGCTTAAAGGAAAGTCTTGAAAGAGGCAAAAGAAGATCTCTTGCACAGTTGAATATGTTTTTAAGAAGATGCATGAGGGAATTGACGCACATGAAAGTGAGAGCAATAAGAGACAAAAACAGATGGGCTGATGGATTTGGCTGAGCAAACAACTCAACCACTTTGGGTTTTATATAGACTAGAAAGAAAGAACAGCGCTGAGATGCAAACAAAAGTGGGTTTCATATCAGATCTTGAAACCAATTGGGGTTTGGAACACTAAAAAAGGCAATGGTGATACATCCTGGAAAAGACCAGAGCCGGTGCCCCCAGCAAGGCCAAGGAAGGAGATGCAAACACATGGACTTGTACAGGTAAGCACACAATATAGTCTAATAATTGCAACTCTACTAAACTGTCCTCTTGATTTTCTTAGTATTTGAGGTTTGTGATCAATCACACTGCTTGAAATGCCTCCCCGGAGCACACAGAGCTGCAGCAGTTCAAGATGCAGACAGCAACATGTCCTGCCTCTCTGCTCAGGTTTTCCCATCTAGAGGAGAGTCAGCAAAGCTGGATGTGTGCACCAGCCTCAACCCCACCACCGTGAACAGTATCAGACCAGCTCATGCAGCACAGGACTACACTAGAACCTGGACTGGGAACTGCAGCACCTTTGGTATGGACTCACATCCCTGTGTGCCACCCCCACAGCAGGATGGAGCACACATGGGCTACTTTAAATCAACTTAACTGGATTTGCAGGAGGACATTTTTCAGGACAGCAAATCTCTGCAGGAACCCTACACAACCAGTTGACCAAAAATCCTTTACTGTTACTGTAATTTCCTCCTAAACATGAGACTTCTAATAAATTTCACAGACCAGACCCTCAGCTAATGCTAACGACCAAGGTTCCATCACTCCCAGTGCAGATGTCCCTATTTACTTCAGCTGAGGACTGGCCTTACGTATTTTTATTCTTTATTTTTTATGATCTTCATTTGCTATGTCTTCATCTGCTGTGTTTATGTGGCTTGTGCTTGTTTTTCATTATTTTTAACTGCATTTCAGCTTATTTGCTCTATGGTTTTGTTCACATTCTCCTTTTCCATGAAATGCTAATAAAACACTTGGCCATAGATTTTCCAAATTGAATACTGATGTTTAGCGGAGCTAATTACGTAGCAGGGTTCAAAGCAAGTTCTATAATGTAACAATTTACATATCCTTGAAAACAATGGACGCAAACCTACAAATTATTGTTACAAGCTAGTTTCACATTCTTCTGGAATTTCCTTTAAAAATACATATGTTTAGTATTCTCACACATATGAAAAGCAGTAAATACTCCATTGCCGGCACCATTGTAATATTTACAATGAAAAAATCAAACACACTCTGATGTCTCTCAGACTTAAAGGGACATTAAAAAAACACCAGTACATTTCTTCCAAGGATCTCAAAGCACTTCACAAAAGCCCTTCATTAATTCAGCCACTCAGCTTCTATCAAGTAGTATGCCAATGATACAAAGATCATTTTACAACAAAATATTCAGGACGGTTGCAACAACATTATACATTTACTGTTTCAGCCTCACCAGTGTTCTCGCATAATCAGATTAACTATAATTCCATTGTTTAAGTACTGATTTAAGCCATTTTTGTTTGTTTTCTAAACCATCTGAATTACAGACAGCAAATTCTGTAAGCAGACCAGGCTTCTCAAGAAGATCCAGACCAAACTGACGTTCACAAAAGCTGCTATAAACCATAACTCTGTTTATAACAGTAATAGTTAATAACTCAGTAGTTAGGCCTATTAATGTGATCCTTTACAACAGGCCAACTCAGAGAAACCAATCATTTTTCTTGCTGCTCTTAATGCAAGCAATATGTATGGAAACATTTGCTCGTGTTTCCACCCCACCTTTTTTTTCCTTTTGTATTCTTTTAATTTTAGAATGCTACTAAATGTTAAGAAATAGGACGTAACATGCATAGAAGTAGATTATCTATCAATCTATTGACTGGGCACTTTTGCTACTGCAATACAACAAATTTTAGACCATGTTATCACAAACCATCCTTGCATAAAGAGGATTTACTCAGTTTCTGAGGGTGTGTTATAGTAGGATTGAACTGTAATTACACACAGCCAGAATTCTAAGCACATTATTATTTTTGCTTGTTTGTGCATCTATCTGCACTGGAGTTTATAGTTCATGGTATTATCACTCAGGAGGGAAACTAAGAGATGAGCCAAAAGAAGCAAAGAATTATCTTCTAAAAGCTGGATGCAACAGGGACAACGGCTGAACTCACATGGATTCAGTATTTCCAAATGTGACATACATGGAAAAACTGACCTTGGCTGGTACTTATTTTTACTGATTCCCACTGCATCAGTACTATTTGGTTAACAAACAGTGGCAGTTGTATTATGTTGGCCTAACTTCATCTGAATTGTCTAAACACAACAATCGGTTTATCTATTCCCACAAAACGTTCCTGATAATTGTTCTGCATTTTCCTAACATGTTACTAACTTCACCTTAAGGTTTCAACTGTAAATCAAAGAAATACGAAACCATTACACGAATAATTCTCTGTATAGATCCCAAGCACACACAAGGTGACGACTCTAGCTGGGACTCTGGGCCCGTTCGGTCGTGACATGATACGAGCTGGCCAAGATCCTTCGGTCGCGACACGACACGGACCGGCCGAGCCGACGGTCGCTTCCAGCTCGCATGAGCTCGCCCCCGCCGGCGGCAGCCGCACAGCGCCCCCTGCCGGGAGCGGCACCAACCCCGGGCAGCTCGCCTGAGAGCGAGCGGGAACTCGATCATTAACAAATAACAATTAATTGTTTATACAGAGCTAGCGCTGGTTTTGCAATGGGATGCGAACGTCAGACAAGTAACAGGACCGCAGCGGGCCTGGCGATCACTTCCCCGCTATCAGAGCGCCCTGGCTCGGCAGCCAGCGCCAGCCGGGAAGACACAATCCTGCTTCTAGCAGATCCCAGCGGCAGACACTGGGAAGTCTGGGAGCTCAGAGAAACGGAATCAAAAGCAGGATTTCTGAAACAGCATCTGCGAAAGTCTGGGGCAGAAGGGACTTGCTTACAAGTGACGTGCAAACTCACTCTCAAGTGATGTCAAAATAACTTGATGCAGAGTGTTCAAACATCAGACCCAGGGTCCAATCAGCCAAGAAGCAGGTGCTGTGTAACAGGAGCTGGTGTTTATAAAACATTCAACTGTTAGAATCCACAGGAGCTTGTTCACTTCAAAGCTCAAATGTTATCCTTGTTTGATAGGAAATTACCTTTAACAACTGACAAAGCCTAATAATTTGCTTTAGAAGCATACTGTGTGTAGTCACAAATAATTTTCAGGTCTATCAACCATCATTCTCCATAAAAACACTCCTTTGTAGTAAAAGGCACAAGTTCTCATTATTCAGCAGATGGCACTTGAAGCATTACTTATCTAGGTTCCAACCACTAGCAGAGGGCATTGTTTCACTCTCAGATAGCGATAACGTACTTTCCAGATAAGCTTAAAAGCAGTCTTTATGCCACACAGTTTATCAGGCAGAGCTTTTTATCTAATTCTCGAAGAATAAGACAAAATTAAAATTCTAATCTGTACCAAGTTTAAAAGACATTTTGGAGCAATTATTCTTTTGATCTGTCATAACTTTTCCAAGTTCTAGATCAGGAATACTCAGTGAGTACTGGAAAGACAAATAAGTAATGCTCACAAATCACTTTGAGGAAAGAACACTGAATTGTTATCTATTGACCTATACAGCTCAAGCACCAGTATGGCTTCTTTTAAACACTTTATCAAGAAAAGTTAAATCATTAAACTCCACACACGTGTGCAAGCACGAGATGTCAGCTGTGGTTAACACTACCATGTTTAAATAAGGAGGAATTTAAAAGTGATCCAGAGTCATTGAACAGAAATGGATTGCCAGATGAATGGGGAAAAAAAGCTTTAAATCTTTTAGTTATTTTAGTTAGAAACCTCAGACAGTACAAATTAATATATTAGTACTAGCTTTTGACTCGTTGGGAAAGTACTTCCAAAAAACTTCAGAAGCTTATCACAGTTAAAGCCCCTAACAAAGCAAAATCACAGAAATACATCAACAGCTCATCCACTTCTGGGACAAATGGCAGGGTCTCTAAAAAGTACTTGCAACAAAGGGTCTGGTACTAGAGCTAGCTCAAAGTCAGAATCCCAATTCAGAAAGAAAAGCAAAAATTTCTGCAGAAGTAAGAACACTTGAAATCATTCACCACTTTCTCTTGCTGAATAAAGAAATAAAGAAGTAATTCCATAACGGCACATTTGAGGATTTCCTCTGCTTGTCCCTCCCCTCTCCCCCAGGAGTCCTGACCAGAGCTGCCTCTCCCAGCACTCCCACACTTGTTATGGTCTCAATTCCGCGGCAGGAAGCGTGACAGCTTTGGTGTCCCTCATTACCAGGGTACCTTGCTGCTAGTCATTCCTTCCCACACAACTCGTCTACGTTTGGGCAGGTTCCTAGGTATGGTTCTATGTCTAATTCATGGGAATACTTTGTGTGAATAAGTTTAAATGCGTTTCCAAAACTGGATCTTAGATTTGCAGCGTAGCAGAAACAAACATTTATTTGACAGGCAGTATTATACAAAGACAACTTTTCCCATATAGCTTGATAAAATAAAATTAAATACTGAAAGAAACCTCCACAATCCTAGGAAACTACCTTCTCTTTGCCCCTTTATTTTCCTATTCCCATCAAAAAATCCAAAGAACCCAGCCTCTCAGCAACTCCAATACAAGATCAAATGACAACCTACTGAATCTAACACTCACTCTTCTGAGCTAACACTGACTTAAATAAAGAATAGTTCGTGTTCAACATAAAACCAGCGTAAACCCTGAATAAAAGTTTAGGGGGGCCATCAATAAGTCAACATACACTGGCAGACATTTTCTACACTTTTATCTCCCAGGAAGGCTGTACGGAACACC
Organism: Brachypteracias leptosomus; assembly: GCA_013401335.1. Lineage (NCBI taxonomy): Eukaryota > Metazoa > Chordata > Aves > Coraciiformes > Brachypteraciidae > Brachypteracias > Brachypteracias leptosomus. The sequence goes on from VYZX01021631.1 coordinate 20,253, forward strand.
AGCTCACTGAAAAAGGGCAAAGTCTTGAGATGCGAAAGAAGCACTATGGTGGAAACTCAATACACTCCATGGTGGACTTTGGGATTGAATTTCTACACCAAAACAAACAAAGAAAAAAAAGGCCTCCCAAAAAACTTCCCCAAGTGTCCAGAGATTAGGAAACCTAACCTGTCTTTCAACTTCACAGAAGCTGAAACTGAACGTGCCACAAATAGCTTGATCAAGTCTGAATCAGAGGTTTTACAGAACTTGTGACTAAAATAGTTCTACAAACTTGTGTTACAACTGGCACAGAACGTCTGCCTCTCTCCTTACCTTTATCTGAAATCAAATTGTTTATCACATTCCTTCCTCATACATCAGCTCCTCGTGATGAAAGCAAGCCAGTGATTAATACTTTTTATTGGGTTGGTTCCAATGACTTGAAATGAATTTGCCCTGACTCCTTAGGCACGTTACCACACCCACTGCATGGCACTCCAACCATGCCAGGAATGCACAATAGAAAAAAAATTATCTTAGGTGATACTCCATACATCTATAGCAATAAAATTAGCTGCACAATGGCTTCAAACATGAACCATCTTCAGAAGGTCCTTCCTCCCTCTCTCCAAGAGAGGCAAATCAATGGCTTTAAAAACCTGGAGAAGGCTCTGTTCTCTGTCACTGGCACTCTTCTCTGTACTTTCCTATAGCTCATTAAGCAAAGCATGCTGTAGAAGACAGAAATGGAAAGCAGTCCAAACTTTTCAATTTTATAATACAAAGTGACAAAATAAGAGTTTTTTTCCAAGTCTTGCTCATAGAGCTGTGATCTATCTTCTATTGCACCAGGATCATAGATTTTATCTAAACTTACAGACTGAATGCTCTATGTATCCTTTTGCAGGGTAAAACCAAAACACACTAGATAAAGGATGGGAAGATTTGAATTAACCTAGACACTGACAGTAAACTATACTTAACAATTAACCATATCCTCAGTACTAATTACAGCTTGTCTTGGCTTGAGTGATAGCTACAATTTCTTTGCCTTTGGCATGATGGAAGTAAGAACAACTGTACAAAAAACAGCACCGACTTAAAAGTGATTCAGAATTGAATGGGTTTTTTTAATTAGTGACTACCAACCGAGACTTGAGAACTGACTAGACACTCACACCTTGCCTCAACTGCAAGGGATTGTTTGAACTCCCTTCACAGCTGTCTACATAACATCTACACAAGGATACCTCACACTGAGTCCTCCTCTATCAGGTTTATAGATTAGAGAGAGACCGATTTCAAAGGTTTGTGGACATAACTAGATTAATCTACATGCTTTCCTCTTGCCAATACACATAACAAGTAAAAAGTAATTTTTCTTCAGATTGTTGTTTATGGCCCCCCCACTAAGGAGTTTCTCTCTGGGTAGCTAAGCAGATCCTTATATAAAAATAATTGATCCATCTCATAACCAAACCAATAAACAGTTACCTAAGAATTAAACCAATAAACAAGGTTACCACTCTGCCACATTACCAAATCCTGTAACATTATTCGTGGCTAAAACAAATCGCACAAACATCAGGACAGGCGTACAGTGCTCCCTGAGAGCAAGAGCCCGAACCTAGACTTTATGTAATCTGTCGATATATAAACTACCACTGGTGCACTTTCTGCGTTAAATTCGCAGGATCTCAAGACGCCACAAGCGTCCTGAGGCCACCCGTCCTCAGGGCAGCTTGGCCAAGGGGCTTCGGGCCCAGAGGCGGTGAAATGCCGAGGCTTTGGCGAGCTGTCGGTCCCGCGGAGGTGCGGGCTGGGGGCTCCCCGCAGCGAGGGCCGCAGTCTGAGGCCGGGCCGGCCCCAGCGCGGGGGTAGACGCGCTGAGGGGCCTGGGAAAAGGGCGGGAACGGCGCTTCGGCCACCGCAGCCCTGTGCGCACACACCAGACCCGGCTACTGCGGGGCAAAGGTTGCCGCGGCACATCCCACACCTGCTCCCTAGAAGGAAAATAAGGAGGGGGGGGAGAAAAAAAGACTTCCTCATCACCCAGCAGCCCCTCCTCCTCCGCCTCTCACCCGCGCCCAGGGCCCGCCTCCATCTTGGAACGCTGCCGAACGAGGCGCAGGTGCGCGGACCCCCGCGCCGCCGGCCAGTGCGCATGCCCGAGAGCGGCAGGTGCGCGACCCCGCCCCTGCGGCCCTNCCCCTGTCTGAGGGCGGAGGTGGCGCGGCGGCAGGAGCCGGCGGAGCAGCCGCGGTTGCCGGGGGCATTTGGCTTCGGGCCGCGCCGCTCGCTCTCCCTCCCCTTCTGCCTCTCTCCCCTTCCCACAGCGCGCCCGGGGCCCCCCGAGGGAGAGAGGGGAGAGAAGACGAGACACCGACCCTCCGGCATCATGAACCGGCCTCACCGCGGGACTGCGGGCAGCCGGGGCCTGGGCACCATGGAGGTGAAGAGCAAGGTGGGTACTGGCTACCGCGCCTCAGGGCTGCGGGCGGCGGCGGAGCGGGAAGGAGCCGGCCCGGCCCGGCCTGGCCTTGCCCTGCCCTGCGGGGGCGTCTGGCGGCCGTATCGCGGCTGTGGGAAGGACGGTGAGAAGCGAGGGGGCGACGAGGGGATGGGGACAGGGAGAGCTGCTGACTCACCTGCCGGAGGTGACACCGGGGGCGAGGGGCCGGCGTCTCCCGGTGCGCGGCGCCGGTGTCGCTTGGGCGCCCCTCAGGCCGCCGGGCTGCGGTGGTCCCGACGCGCGGCTGGGGCGGGCCCCCTTCCCCACCTGGCTGCCCCTGCTCCAGCCAGCTCCCTCTGGTCTCCACGGGCTGCTCGGCTGGTACAGGGAGAAGGCAGAAGGAGCTGGGTGGTGGTGTCGCTTACTGGGTGCGCTGTCTGCAGGGGGGGAGGAAAAAAGTATTTTTCAAGTGTTCTATGAGAACAGGTTGGTGGATTTGGCCCCTTAGTTTCTGCGTGGACTAAAAAACATACAGAGAAGTAGATGTTTGGGGAGAGTTTGGGATATCTGAGCCAAAAGAGATACTTGAAGTTATGATTCAAATTCCAAAACCTGTTTTTTGTCAGAATTAGTAAAAGAGTACATTTGTTTAACTTGGTGACTCTTTCTGTATTTTTTTTATTTTTTTTTGGTAGGATAGAGCATAGCCTACATTACTCGGTATAGAGTTAAGTCCTGGCTAACTTATCTTAAATTAGAGCTTACCATCTTTTAGAGGCTGTCTGACGATTTTACATTGGCGGTTGTTTTATGAGCGTGTATCTGTTATAGTTATAGCTTATACCAACAGTTTTTTGTCAAAGCTTTGTGCAATTCAGTAATTTCTCTCACGGGTGTATCTGCATTTGTTCTTCCAATTGTTAATTTTTCATGTGCTGGTTAGACAAAGTCATGCTCACAAAACTTTTATGTTCTGAAAGAAATTAGATTTTTGTTCTGCTTTATACTTAGAATGTTTTCTTGACATGTTCTGCAGTTAACAAAAATGCGTTGTATGTGCAGTGTTAGGTGGAGTGTCAACCTATTAGTTAACTCAAGTTACATTTACTTGAAACCTTTGTTTTGTTGTCTAAACAAACTGCAAGCACACCTACATGGGAATGAGTTTTCTTCCATTGGTAAATATGTTGGTTTTTTTAACAGGTCTGCAGGCTGTTGTCTGTATTTTGTACCTTCCTTTCCTGCCATTCTGTTACAGCAGCAGTATAGGTGAAGCAGTCAGGATTTGTGGTGTTGTGTGTGTTTTTAGGGATAACATAGTACTGAAACTTCTGGAAAACGTATGGTTGTTTTCTAGAGCTTGGATGATGATGACTTCAAAGAATTGTTAAATTAGCTTTCATGTAGGCAAAACCAGAGAGCACATGAATAGCTGGTAGTGATGATTTCAAATACTGGTTAAGCAGAGCTGTTACTGTGGTTGGTGAAGTCTTTTTTTTCATTTATGTTCTTGTAAGATTGAAGTGAATAAAATGTCTTTATAAACAAAATGCTTGTTGCCTCAGCCCAGAGCTCTGGGCTTACTGTTCATCCATGGTGTGTGTTTCCTTGATTTAAACTATATTTAGGGATCACCTGTGTGATGTGTTTGTACAGAGAATTGCAGAAGTTCTAAGGAATAGGAACTATCACTTAAGTGCCTATTATGAAGCAGGTTTCAAGGCATTCCTAGAACTACTTGTCACTAATGCATTATTTAACAGCACCCTGATTTAATATAGCATAGGAGCCATCTTCCTTCTATGAACCTAATCAATTCTGAAGAGGAAGAAGGAAGGCTGGTGTAGGAGGTGGGGAGACCATTACTGTGGAGTGGTCTCAGCTTTGAAGGCTTACCAGCAATATACAATTCTTTATTTAGATACTCCAGTTCAATAATCGTGCCCCAACTGACAAAGCTGTGCCAGCACAGCCCAACTGTAGTTGCAGTTATATGAGCAAAATTCTCTTGTTAGTCTGCTTTATTCACTTTGGGTGACTGGTCTCAACTTGCGCTGGTGAACCCCTCATAGTATATTACTTCTAGTTAGCCCTTTCTCTCATCATGGAAGACCAGGTTCTATACCCTAAACAAAAGTTCCTGGTGATGGTATGAAAGCCCACAAATAAATTTCCAGTTTTCTAGATATATAATTAAGGTCCCCCACCCCTCATGACTTGGAATAATATTTTTTTCCAGAATGAAATCTAATATACTGATAAGACAGGCATGGTTACTGTAGTTGATGTTCTATTGTTACTGGAGCCTTGCAGTGTAGCAGCAGTGCTGTGTTACAGGGGGTGTAGAGATGTCTCTCATAAGTAAGTCTTAGTTAAGTGAGTATCTCCAGTAACTTCCTAGTGTGCTGGCATGGCTTGTACTGAGGGTTCCCAGGTGAGTTCCCAGGGTGACAGCATGCGTTTGGAAAGAGCTCAGGTGGCAGGAAGCCTTCTCTTCTTAAATTAGTCTCTTCCAATCTTTCATCTCCTCTAAACTACTTACAAGTTGTAAGCGCAGCCTGTTTAGTGGAGTGGAGTGCAACACCTGATATAGAACAAAAACATTTCAGGGGGTTAAAATAAACTATGAAACTGCGTAGTTTTAGTTTTGTCTTTTTACCTGTTTTAGAATAGTATGGAGCATATTGTAAATAAGGAAATAACCAGTGTTACTGGTGTTTGCACCATGTGGAAAAAAATAAAAATCCCATGCTTGACAACCTGGCCCTTTCTGCGCTCACTGCAGCGGGATTTTAACATTTACTGCAAAGCGACAGTGAGATTGTTGGCTTTTAAAACTTCTATTGCCAAATTATATTTAAGCTACCCAGCCAAACAATTGAAATTGATGCAATGCATGGGCAATTCCGGTGGCATTCATACCTCACATAGCTGAAGAAACGTTTGAGAGACGCAGGATAAAGTCTTTCACTGATGTCACAATTAAGTGTGTGATGTGATGGGAGTTCCTCCTGCAGGCTTTTCTTGGCTTGTTGTAAGCAGGTATGAGTCATTCCTGCTGCCTTATTGTTAAAGTTACTGCAATTGGAGTATTTCTGGCAGAGGAATGTTCCCAGATAATTCCTTTATTTGCAACTTTAGGAGGAAGGTGGAGTGTTGGAAGGTGTAGCTGGTTTTGCTGTACTGTGTTCCAGTTAGCATGGTGTTAACGTGCTGACAACGGGGTCCTTGTCTCCTTATTTTCATTCCTTTGTTTGTATGTGAGAACTCTAAAGCTTTTATTCTCCAAAAAGGCTGTAATCAAATGTGAGGTGAGGGTTGGTCTGGAGGCTTGGTAATGTGCACCTTCACATCTACTATGTGTAGCATATACCCGAGTATGTGATACTGAGGCTCAAACTTTGGGTCAGTGAGTATTCTGTTCCTTGTGCTGCCCTTTTCTGCTTAAAACTAAACTTGCTAAAGAAATTATTTCAAGTCTCTGTGTTCACTGTAGGTCTGCAATAGAACTAACAAAAAATGTCACCAGCTGACTTTTTTGTTTTCTGTTTTTTAATTAGTTTACTACCCTTTTAATTCATATGCAAGCTGTTCTGTTCTTAGTAACTTGGCTGCTGCTGTCTCTTAATTTCCTTTAGCATCTTTGGTATGTTGTGTGTGCCTGATATAGAGGTTTTGGAGTAATTTTTATCCAATATTCTGTTTCCTTTGGGTCCTGCCCATGTTAGGCAGAACATTATAGGTGTGCTAAAATTACAATTTACTTTACATCAAACACTTACTCTTCTATTTGCCCGCAGTTTAGTCTTATGCCACCACTGAATCACTGCTAGCATTGGTTTTTTATAAGTGTGTGTTATATAGGTGATTTGGGAGACAGAAACTGGAGTGGCTTACAGAGCTGGGCTTTTTTTGTTGAATAATCATACGGACTAAAAGAGAATCCTGCTTCTGAAATTACAATGCCAGTGAATAAATACTTTTTTTTTTTTGCATATCTTCTGAATCTTGTTTGGTTTATACCCTGGATGCAACCACGTTTTTTAAGACTGTGCAGTCAGGATGTGAGCTTTGATTGTGCAGGCAAATCTTCTGAATGCTCTTGAGTAGTGGCTGGTTGCCTCCTTTATATCTCTCTTTAGGTAAGATCAGAATTGACTCGAGATCAGCTCATTAAAGATTTACTGCGCATAGTTCATACTGAAAAGCAGCAGCCCTTCTTTGTAGTCTTCAGGTCAAAGTGTTTTTTTCTCTGCTTGTCCAAACAACTAGGAATCTGAAAACTACTCAGTGTTGCACAGGTTAAGCCTAACTGTGTAAGTCTATACATACCGTTCTAAAGTGCACGGAAATGTCTTTGAAAAAGTTCCAGGTAGTCACATACCATAGGAGGTTAATCATAATCTTGTTTTTGAGCCACCAGCATCACTGCTGGGTATGAATTCTATCCCTTACTGGGAGCGTGGCCGTTTCATAAGCATCTAAGAATCTGCAATTGTTCTTGCACTGATTTGTCACCTTAATGCTGAGCTCCCCTATTAGTGAATGCTTTGACCTAAACTGAGCAATGAAAACAACTTTTGAGTGTTCAGAAGTACATGTTTTAATCAAGACCAAAACCAGTTATAACTTTGGGGAAAAAATCTCCACAGTGTAAACTGGCCTTTTTTTGTCACTTCAAAATTATTGGTTGCAATTTTTAGTGTGCTTTTAATTTCATAACATATCTTGTTCAGCATTAAAATTGTTCTATTGCTTGAGGGTGTTAAATTTCCATATTAATGATGTAAGATATATTTTTGTTGTAGTTTGGAGCAGAATTTCGACGATTTTCTCTGGAGAGATCCAAACCAGGAAAGTTTGAGGAGTTCTATGGATTATTGCAGCATGTGCACAAGATACCAAATGTTGATGTTCTAGTGGGTTATACGGACGTTCATGGAGACCTGCTGCCTATCAATAATGATGACAATTATCATAAAGCAGTTTCCACAGCTAATCCTCTACTCAGGATTTTCATTCAGAGAAAAGGTAAGTGCACCTGAAGTCTGTGAATCATCTGTTTACCTGGTTATACTGCACTGCAGTAAACAGTGTGATGTATGGAGGAAAAAACCCTCCAGTCCAATTTCATCATGTTGAATTCCATAGTAATTATGGATCTCAAAAGGTATTCACAGGCCACCTCTCTTGCAAGAGCTTTCTCAGGCAACCTACTTATACTTTGTGCTTTTTTGCTTGCATTTAGTTTGGTTAAAGTCAAATTAAATCTCTAGCAAATGCTTCTTTCCAGTTTTATGTAAGCAAATGAAAATAAACTTTAATCTCTAGGGGTTTTTGCTCTGTATGTTGGATGCCTTTCACTTAAAATTCCAATCATAATCAGACAAGAGAGACCATTACAGGATGGAAAGGAATCTTGAAAGTCTTATTACATGAAGTATTAGATATCAGTATAAATTAAAGACTAATTTTGTAAAATGCTGCTCTTATCATACTTTAACATTCTGAAGCTTTTCAAATTATAAGCTTATTTCAGTTTAGCAAACCTCAAATTGGGAGTGCTGCTCCTTCAAAAATGGTGTCTTCAAGGCACAGAATTCTGCTTGTCTTTTTCTAGTGTCTGCTTTTGTTCATGAAGGGGGAAAAAGATAAAACTTGATGTTGTATTTGTTCTTATCCAGGAAAACATAGTCAATATATGGAACTGAAGGGACAGGGAAATGTCTAGTGATGTTATTCAAAATTGTTTTAATCCAGAGAAGTCAAGAAAACCTGATTTCTGCATTCATTGGTTTTTTTGCTTGCTCGCATAGAAGTGTGAGTGTGTGTGCCTTGTGTATACCTGAGTATGAGCACGTGCATGTGCCATTCCTGGCCTGTCATAAGGCAGTCAACTGATCTTTGAAGAGCAGACTGCATCTTGCTTAGCTGTTCCATGAAGATGTGTGCTGGTTCTGCTTGTTGCTGAGACAGACTTTTCCTTAGAAAATACTTGGACATTGGAAGCTTTTATCAACTTTCCCACTCCAAAAAATGAATAAGCTCCACAACAGCCTGACACAAAAACAATATTCAAAACCAGGGTGGCTGCTTGCCAGCTTCTGTGCTGCTGGCAAAATGCATTTGTTTTGTTTGTATTGAGGATAGTATAGTCAGTAAGGCCTGTGTTTCCAGTCCTGAATCACTGAAGGAATTAACTATTTGCTTTAATAGAAACTGGAGGGAGAAAAGGTCTATGATTCCATTTAATCTCCTACAGTAGCCATATGACGAGAACAGATAAGCCACTTTGTCAGACTGGGATTATTTTAACACCATATGTTTTTAGATTGTTACTAATGGTACATGTTTAATGCTGACTGTTGCTAGTGCTATGTTTGTACGTTTTATACTTTCATCGTATGATGGATTATTTCTTATTATTCTGGTGCGAGGAATTGATAATAGAATTGATACAATGCACAGAACTAAAAATAAGATTAACCCACTTGAGTTTATCATGCCAAGAATTGATTAGCAGGAAAAGCTATGTGGAAAGTATCAGTTGTCATCACCTTCCCTGGAAGTGATGACTAGAATCTTCTGACTATAGAGTTTTAGGGAGTAAAGAACTCGGGCTGGCATTTGAGTCCAGCACTTCCAGCACTGTGCTGAATTAGTTGTGACCACTTTGATCATTTTTGTTGATTAAATTGAGGCTCTGAGTCCGTTAACTTTTGCCATGTAGAATGGAGGTTTGTTTGATGGAAAATAAGGAAATAAATTGGTTCTGTATTTTATTTGTGATAACTTGTAATTAGAGGTGTAATAATTTCTGCAGCATAATTTGTTTAGGTGTCAGAAATTCACCAGATTGCACAGATCTATATTGGTTGTACCCCTGAAATTGAAAATCAAACATCTGAACAAATACCTGTTATTGACAGGGCAGCTTTGATCTGTGCTGTTTCAGAATAACTAAGTGGCACAAGTTAGCTTTCCACCTGTGAGGCTTCTTGTGGCTTTCATACATTCTCTTAAATCATCTGAAAAATTTCCTGGTTCTAATGGAAGTTTGCTATCCCCCAACTTTTTTTTTTTAATTTATTTCTATCAATAATAGTTGGAATTTAAGATTTTTGGCAAAAAGCCACTGTGGGGGAGACAAAGTTTTTGCTGTATTAAAAGATAGGTAAGACAGTATAATAAAATTTCCTATTTAGGAGCTAAATGCAATTTGTGGAAAGCAAACATAAGGTATGAGCAAGCCACAGTAAAATATAGGATAAATAGTATTAACTTCTGAGTATATTGCATCCAAGGGACACATTAAGGGGTTGAAATGAGAGCAACAAATGCTTTTGCAATGTTACTAGTAAGTGACAATTGTGATAGCGTGACTCTGAAACTTCAAATATTTTGTTATGCCAGAGTAAGCACTCTCTTCTGGTCATTTTTTACTCTTAATTTGTGAAAGCTAGAAAGTTGTTTGTCCTAAGCATTTATGTGGTTTGGTTAATGTGGTAAGAAACCTAGAGAACCCATAATGAAATGAAATCAACTCACATTATTCCCCTTAGACTTGTCTAATTGTATTTAACTGAATTACTTTGAAATATTTTAAACTGCTCCAGTGCTAAATCTAAACTGGGGCTTGATATTGCATGAGTCAAGAGTACCTGTCAGTTTGTGGAAAACAGTTGCTTATTGGAATTTCATTCTGCAGTTTAACAGATTAACAGGTACTGTTGACATCTGGAATTTAAAGGTTAAACTCATGTATCATGATTAAATCCAGATGTATGGGAGTCACTCTGTCTGTGAGAAAAATGTTACTGAAGATAAAGTGGTGGGGGGGACATAGGGCCTGGGTGGACTTAAGGGCAGCTCGATGTGGGAGACTGCATTGTAAATACAAGAATAATAGAGATAACATAAAACACAAATTATAATGTCCTTAAAATTCACTTGCAGGACATTAAATTACAATATAAAACTCCTGCAAGTTATGCATGTACATGGATGCATATGGTAAAATTTAGTTCTTTGGTTAATTATTTGTGCCTCTTGAGAGAGACTTTTCACTGAGAGGCTTTATTTCGGTGAAAAGTGGGAGAAGCTGGCTTTTTAAACTTGATGGAATATCCTAGCTAGTCTGAGTCCTCTTCCTAGAACATAGGTTAGTTTCCTAAAACCATGTTTTGTTATAACTTGTGACTAAATAAGAGACAAAATTTGTTGGGGTTTATTCAAAGCCTGCTAAATCATATCTATATTCCAATGTACTAATGATTTAGGGGTTTTGAAAATGTGGTTCTTGAAGGGCAACTACATTGCTTTGCAAATAGATTAGGAAAACTGTTTAAGACAGATATTTAACATATGTTAAATTGAATCCAGATTTGCATTTGTGGGCTTCTGTTTGAAATTTCATGTAATAAGTATGTACAGATTGGTGCCACCTTGAGCTTGAAACTGCTGGGGCTAAAAATCATTCTTGCACTAGGTGGATATTCTCCTTAACACTATCTGTAGTTAACACCTTGTCCTTTGGCTTTATGCCAAAATATTTTCCGCTGCAGCTTTACACTGATTAGCTAGGTGCCAGAACAAAGATGCTTTTGTACTCGAGAATATTGCTTTAGAAAATTTGTTTAGCAGTGGAAGAGAGGTTAAACAGAGTCATGCTGCTTGGCTGAGATTTGGAGAGGTAAGTTTTATCAACCTTTCACTATTTCTTTTTCCCACAAATTATGTAACTTTATATCTTAAGGGTTGTGCTAGTTTTGAATTTTTAGACTACTAAGAGTAGTTACAATGCAAAACAACCACCCTCTGGTGCTTTATAGTTTGTTAGATGTTTTGACACATGACTTGCAATTTTTGGATGCTTTTATTTCAACAGTAATTTACAAGCAAAAGCCACCAGCTCAGAGTTAGGATTTCTGATTGTTTATTTGTCTTTTATTGGAAGATAGATGAACTTCCAATGTTTATCTGATCATAGGTTTTGTCTTCAAAAGCACTTTTAAATCTGTTAGTACATTTACAACTGATCTCTGTGTTTCTCTCTACCTGAAAAATTTGGTTTGCACAAAAGTTTGAAGCGTTCCCAGCTGATGGTTGTGGGAAAGCAGGCTGGGGGTGATTATTGTGAGCTCTCATTTCTTGTGGGGGAAGGAAGTTTTGAATAGTTCTAGATCTGATTGCTGGGTAAAGAGCACAAATTACTGGACATTTGCAGGACACAGTAAATCTACTTCTTGGATATAATAAATGTGTATATGTTTGTATATCTAGTACATGCCAAACTTCCCATGTAGGCCCAGAAGGCCTGGGTGACAGGAGAGGGATCCTGGTGCGTGGCCTGCTGTGAAGGTGCAGAAGCTTTGCAGCCCACTGTGGCAAGCTGGGAAAGTCAAATAGGATATACATCTGATATGACAGAATGTGTAAAATACCAGATATTCTGGGGTTTTTTTATAAGAATCTGAATGTGTGCACTTTGAATTTAAGGAATTTAATAACGTGTAATGTTTCAATGCATGTGGAAGAGCACTTGGAAGAACATCAATAGGGACAATGTTTTGATTTGCTGTTTTCCTGAGTGCTATTTCTAAACCAACTCTTGTGGTAGAAACCTAATGGTTCACTGGTACCAGTATAGTAGTACAGATGTCCTAGAGTTTTCATCAGTGACTTGCACTCTAGAACAACTAAATTCTGCATGTGCAAATTTCCCATTTTCTTCAGTTGACCTTACTCTTAAAAAAAAATAAAGGCATAATATGGAACTGATCAGTCAAAATGCTTCCAGCTTACTCATTGGCTCTCTGGAGAGCTTCCCAAAGAGCAGAGCTCTTCTGGAGCAACGTGCTGTTAAATGCCTAGGAATATCTGTCACCACTGCAAACCAAAAAGTGAAGCTTTTGAAATGAGGCAAAATTACTCTTCTTGTCCATGCAGTGTCTCTCTGGTCCTTAGAATAGTTTTCTTTATAGTTTTGTTGAATTTAACATCAATTGTGCAGTCTTAAAACCAAAATTCTAAAGTATCAGATCTGCACTACTTCAGCATACACTGCACAAAAAAGTTTAGGTAGTTTTTATATCACTAAGATGCATACCAGCTGCTGGTGGGGGAAGGGGAAATCCATGACCTAAAAAAAATAACCTTTGCACTCATTAACGTTCTTAATTCTAGTACTCAAGTCACCATTGTCTGTTGCTTGTCTAAAATCTTCACCTCTACTATCACTTTCTTGCTGTCACTGTGTTACTTTGCATTCAACAGTAAAAGATATTTAATGCAAGGCCTTCTGTCTAGTGTCTTATTTCACAAATAAAAAAGAGAAGCTATTGCAACTCATTGAATTGCAAAAATCCTCCCAGTGTAGCAACCAGATGTCTAACTGGTTGGATGGGTTGTCAGTAGAGATAAGGGCAAAACTTGTCACTTTTTTTTTTTTTCTTTGATCATAAATTTTAAGCAAACATTAAAAGAATCGCTCCATGTTGTCTGAAAAATCAGCATGTTAGTTTTCAGCAATAGAGCACAGGATTTTTAATGACTGATCCCCAGTCAGTTACATATCCCAAAATGCATTCTACAGAGAAAATGGTAAATTTGCATTTTTGGAGGTGTGTGACACTTCAGACATAGTCAGCCTGTTATATGCTTCAGTTTTGGATCTTTGATTGCTTTTTAATCAACCCATTCTTCAATACAACTGACTTAACACTTTTAGGCATCTGAAGAGCAGATTTTAAGCTATTTCTAAAGCCTTCTTAATTGATGTTGAGATCTAATATTATTTTAATTTAATCTTAAATCACTTTTTTTTCTCCTTAGCCTTTTTTGCTGAAGAACAATAGTAATTCCATGCTTTTCTGAGAGAACCTTCCAGACTCCCAAATAAACAAAAAATTATTTCCTGTATTCACAATCATCTAACGTTCTCAAGCATAGCTGGTGTAGATTCTTCTTTTTGCTTCTCCCTTCCTACTCTTCCTTGTACAATTCACAGAACAGCCCACGTTGGAAAAAGCCTTGAAAGATCATTTGGTCCAACCTTTTATGGGAAAGGGAACCTAGATGAGATTATCTAGCACCCTGTCCAATTGTATCTTGAAAAGCTCTAGTGATGGGGACTCCATTGTGTCCATGTGGAGGTTGTTTTAGTGCTTGACTGTTCTCACTGTAAGAAAAAAAAACAACCAAAAAACAACCCAAAACAAAACAGTGAAATGAAATCTCTCCCACTGCAACATGTACCCATTGCTGGATCTTCCCCATGTGCCTTCATCCCTTGACAGCTGCCCTTTTTTGTACTGAAATACTGTGGTGAGGTTCCCCCCAGGTTTTCTTCTCTAGAGAGAAAAGACCTAGTTCCTTCAGTCTTTCCTCACAGGGCAAGTTCTCCAGCCCTTTTATTATCTTGGTGGCCTTCTTTTGGATCCTCTCCAGTCTTTCTGGAATTTTGAGGACCAGAACTGGACGTGGTACTCCAGGTGCAGCCTGAAAAGCACCAAGTAGTGGGTTTATAATTTCTCTCTCTGCTAGTGGTGCCCCTGCAGATGCAGCCCAAGGATCTGGTTTGCTTTGGCTGCCACAGTGTACTGCTGAATCCTGTTCAGCTTGTCCAGCAGGACCCCCAGGTCCCTCTCAGCAGGCTGCTCCCCAGCCACACAGATCACAGACTGTACTGGGCTCTCTGGTTATCTCCTTCCAGGTGCAGGACTTTGCACTTGTTAAACTTCATCCTGTTCTTGCTGGCCCACTCCTTGATTTAGCTGCATTTTTACCTGCTGATCCTAAGAAGGGAGGAAAGCAGAATTTGCAGAGGCTGTCTCAGCAGGTGGACTGGGAGAGAAAAAGTCCCTTGGGTGCTGTCAGTCTGCACTTTGTCCCGTGAAGTGAGGGCACCGTGTGGTGCCCCTGCTAATGAGGAGCAGTTTGTGTTAGGCTGCCTTGGTTCATTCTGTAGCTCTTGCAGAAACACCAGTCTGGGTGAAACCAGGGCCAAAGGTGAGAAGTGGCAGAAGTACAAATTTACTAGGCAAGGTGGAGATAATATTTGAGAGGCACCTGTGTCCTCCCAGAGGAACTGAGATTGTCACAAAAGCAACTCCAGAGTATAGTATGGCCATTTAGACTCAGCTCTTCTAGAAATACTTCCTATTTTTGTCAAGTAAATTGTGGAATAACTTTATCTGTAAACTTTAAACAAAAAATTTAAGAAATGTAAAGCCTTAATCAGGATATTTTATTAAAATATATTAAAATATATATATTTTATTAAAAGGTTGATAAACTATTTTATTACTATTGTGTGCACACAAGAGTTTATAATAAATAGCTTTCATTTTCTTGTGGGCTAATTTAAATTTGTTTCTTTTCCTGTTTTCCTTTATTTTTTACAATGCTAAGTCCAAGGTTGCCTTAGTAGACTAATCATTTTATTCTTAAAAAAGATTCTCCTTGTTTTCAGCAGCCCTAATGTCTGGGGAAGGGAGGGAGTTAGTATTATTATGTGCCAGAATCACGTTAGACTGTTGCTTCAGAACTTTCTCTGTTCTATTTTGCTTAAAGCATCTGAAGAGTACAAATGTAACTGGTGCATGGCCCTATACCATCATCTTAGCCTAGGAAAAAAAAAAAATCTTCCTCTTACCAGCTCTCTGTGTACTTTTCACATCAGCAAATGACAGCTCTTCTGAAATTTCACACTAGGGTAGCATTTCCATAGTTATTTCAATTCACAGATTGAAATGTATAGCAATTCTTTTACTTTCTTGGCTGCACCAATGGCATCTTAATGTGATAATACAAAGAAATTGCAGCTTCTCCAAGTCCCAGGGTTAGTACAAACCAGTTCTGCTTGGTTTTGGTTTTGTTTTGTTTTGTCCACTGCAGAAAAAAAAATCTATGCAACATTGCAAAAAAAAGTGTAAATCCAAGGGAACTTGAATATGAATGTGTTTTGGTTCATTGTTTTTGGAGAGCTATGGCATATTAAAAAGAAAAATGGAAGTTTCCCTTGGTAAATAAGGCATTTCAGACATCATAATTGCTGCCTCAGAGCATGTTTTCCCTGCCATTAGAAGGATTTGTATGACTTGCATACGCCGTTTGCATACTTCTGTATCAAATTG
The DNA here is from genome assembly GCA_013401335.1 of Brachypteracias leptosomus. NCBI lineage: Eukaryota > Metazoa > Chordata > Aves > Coraciiformes > Brachypteraciidae > Brachypteracias > Brachypteracias leptosomus. The sequence continues at coordinate 35,823 of VYZX01021631.1, forward strand.
TGGCAGTTAGGGCATTGCTTGTGTGAACAGTTGTGCTTGAAGTATTTGTGGGCACAATCTCTTTGTTTCTGCTCCACAGCCATTTTACCTACATCGCATGGGGGCAGGGAGGAGAGTGCAGAATGGAATAAGCTTTCTGGAGTTTGAATCCAGGTCACTTGGCTGGCTTCCAGGAACTAGGCAATAATAGTCACACTGGCTGCTTTCCCTTTTTCATTCTTTCTTTTCCAATGATCTGAAACCTGAGGAGAGAAAACTAACAAGTGGAATTACTCTGAATAAAATTAAAATGTTTCTAGGAATGTACTCGCTCTTTCCATTCTATCCTTTCTCTCAAGCCATTAGAATATAGTTCTTTGTGTCTCTACTGCCGCTAACGTGCTTTAATTTTTTTGTGTACTGCCTTTCCTTCACTAGAAGGAAACCAAATGCAGGACAAACTTTGGTGAGTCTCATAACATTAAAGCTCTTGTTTCATGTGTAGAGAGAAATATTCTACTATAGCAAGCCAGAAACCTTCTAGATGAGATATTTCATTCTGCTAAGCTAAAACACAATAGCAATGTGATATGGACCACATATAAAGTGATCTAATCATCCTTGTCCTATATCTTACAGAAGATGCAGACTACAGTGCCTTTGGTACAGATACGATGACAAGGAAGAAAAATGTCTTATCAAATGTGTTACGTCCAGATAATCACAAGAAGAAGCCACACATTGTCATTAGCATGCCACAAGACTTCAGACCAGTGTCGTCTATCATAGATGTAGATATTCTCCCAGAAACCCATCGCAGGGTGCGACTCTACAAATACGGAACTGACAAACCCCTTGGATTCTATATACGAGATGGCTCCAGTGTCAGAGTAACTCCACATGGATTAGAGAAAGTTCCAGGAATTTTCATATCTAGGCTTGTCCCTGGAGGTCTGGCTCAAAGCACAGGCTTACTGGCTGTCAATGATGAAGTACTGGAGGTGAATGGAATAGAAGTTTCAGGAAAAAGCCTTGATCAGGTTACAGACATGATGATTGCAAACAGCCGTAACCTGATCATTACAGTAAGACCAGCAAACCAGAGAAACAATGTTGTGAGGAACAGTCGGACTTCTGGCAGCTCCGGTCAGTCTACTGAATCTAGCCTTCCGAGTAGCACGCCAAATATTTCAGCAAATATCTTGCAAGGAGAAGAGGAGAGCGATGAAGAGGACATTATTATTGAGGATAGTGGTGAGCCACAGCAGATTCCAAAAGCTGCACCTACCAGTGAAAGTCTAGAATCATTGACACAAATTGAACTCCTCCATGAGTCGACACAAAATGGATTCCTTCCTTCCAGTGAGGTGAACTTGAATCACTCAGCAGGCAGCATTAGCATGGAATATGAAGTACAAGATCCAGATCTTAAGTCATTAGAAGAAGATGGAACTATAATAACACTATGAAGTTACATTGGTGTACTTTGTATTAAGTAAGGATGCCATACATGTTTTAATTTGGCTTATGTAATACACTTTATACCTTTCCATCTACCAAGCACTGCAGTTAGATTAAAAGGAGGGGAAAAAAGTAAATACAAGAAGTTCAAAATTATGTAAGTTGACTAACTTCGGTTAATTCTGCACTTCAATGTAAATACTTCACAAAGATGATTGATAAATGATTGAAATCGGATGAGGAAAATTTAAATTGAAAATGAAGGATAGCTAAAGAGATGGCTGTGAGCTGTCTTTTAAAGGTACTTGATTTTTTTTATTTTCTTTTTTTAATGCCAGATACTACTGGTTCTACGGAAGTAAGCTTCCATGATTGTTCCATTATCTAATGTACTGTGGTTTCATTTTCATCGGAAGTGCTGCTTATGGACGATGAAGCTGTAGCCACTTTATTCCTGTTCTGGACTGCTCTTCAGCTGGTAGGACTGTTTGTGTGGCTGTGTATATGAGGAAACTGAAAAATAAGCAGGAGGTGGGGTGGGAAGAGATGTTTGTGGTTGTTCTAGTTCCCTGACTGACACATTGAGCAATTGGGATGTGTGATAGTAATCTGGAACTTGACAAGAATCAAGATTTGAAGGTGGGAGCTTCTGAAGTTGACTGTTCCTTTGTAAGTGAATGTGCAACCACAGGCTCGTTAAGTCAGGCACCTTTACTGTTTTTAATGGCTAAATCAGCTTACTTCTAATGACTATGATTTTGAAATTCAAATGAGAAAGTCTTAACACTTACGCATCAAGGACCTGTTCTCATTTTAATTTGCAATATTTAAGGATATAATTGGATTTAGTTGCTAATCCCAGTGAATTTCAAAGAAATCAAATGTAACCTTAGTGCTATGGAAAAAAATAATCTACATTAAAATCACAGTCCTAGTAGAAGCTGTAAAGGTTTCTACTAGCAAAGGTTTGTTGTAGTGAGTCTGAATTGTGTAAAAAGTGACTTTCTTCAAACCTGAACAAGTTAAAATAGCTTAAGTTAAATCCCCAGATTAAAAAAAAAGTTCTAAATCAGAACAAGGCTTTACTAGAACTTGCTTGAGCCATGTGCTATTAAATTATTCATGATAATGAACTAAACTGTAAATGCTGATCTTCCTGTGTACCACTGGCTGGGCATTTTGAATATTACAAAGTTGCTATGTGTAAAACAAAATACTGATGACAAGTCTTGATACTGCAAGTAAGTATGTGTGTAATTGGCTGCAAACTTACTAAGAGAATCGAAGGGAGAGGCTTCTAGCATTCTTTCTCCCCTTTCCCCTTCTCCTATCTTCTGCTTTACCCCTCAGTTCCCAGCCTCACCCTTCCGGGAACATGAGTTGTGGCAGGAAAATGAGATGGGCACTAAGAGGATTGGGGAGAAGAAGGAATGGAGCTTCTCAGCAGGGATGCAGTAGTCTGTGTAAACCTCTGAGAAATAAAGTAGGGTGCTACCAGTTCTGTACTGAGGCACTGTGCTTACCAGAGCCAGCGGTCTGAGTTCTTGGAAGCATGTTCGACCTTGTGGGGAGATATGAGTGGGAACTAACCCCTTTCTTTTTCTTCCCATCAGTCCTATCCTTGAGGAAACATCTACCTCTGGTAACTTTACTAACAAGAGACTAATTATAAGTTTAATGTTTAGGCATCTGTAAAAGTCTTATAGGATATCGGAGGCTAAAACTGTAGTGAAGGTTTTTTGTAATGAGGTAAACAAAATTGCTTCAGAAATTACTGTTTGATTTTACTAAATGCAAATTTTAAATTCATATCTCATGAGCAGTAGTATTTTCAAGCCTTCAATACCATTGGAGTTCAAGTTTCATAGATGTCAAAAAGGTATTAATTTTGATTTATGGAGAGTTAGCTTAACAATGGTACTTGGCAAACACAGGTTAGAGTTCTGCTTCATCAGATTTATTTATGGTTTCTTCAGAGTACGCATGGGCAGAGCCTGGAATTTTTTCCAACATGAGCAGGAATTTTGAAGTGTTTTACCTATTTTGCTAATTATTATTAAAAATGAAGTAACTCCATCCACTTAGTGTGAAATGAGGAAAATAAATGTTCATTCTGCAACATGTAGACTTTAAATATACATGTTTTCTGTCAGTGCTGCTCTACACTTCCTTTATTTAAGGAAGATTGTTTACTTTAAAATGTCTTTTTTTTCCTTTATCAAAAGACTTTCCTTCCTGTATGAAATCATCAGTGGAGGGTGACTTTCATTTATTATGCTAGTTTGCACTTCTGTGCCTTTTGTTTACTTGAATGTATTGTGAATAACCGAAGGAATAAAGGCACTTGGATGAGAAGAGAAATGAGGTCCACAGATACCGAAAATGAACTGGTAGTGCACTTACTAAAGGTGTAAGGTTTGCGTTGGGTGGAAATAGGCTGTGGCTGTACTGCAGCACACTGGTGTGTGCAGCTCAGGTCATAGCTGTGAGCTGTTGACCTCCACAGGAGTACAAACAGCCAAGGTTAGTGTGCTGCCCAACTTGTGTGTTACCTAATCTGTACTTAAAACAGATGCATGAACATTTTGAATATATGCCAGTATTAAGGACTTGTAGAAATTCAACTAGGGTCCTACTCTAAATTGCATGAGAATTCATCTCGTAGGACTACAAAACTGATTAATCTAAATGTGAGATAATAATTCTTTTTGACACACATCATGTTCTGTTTTACAGAAATTTGGTAACGTGTAGTAAAACTAAGCTTTTGGGACTTTATAAAAACATTAAAGAATAAACCTAAAAATGAGTTTTAAAAGTGTGTATTTACAGTTACAGTGACAGACTGCACAGCATGTAATTGCTTAATGCTGCAGTTACCATAAAGTTCTTCCATATCTTACTAATGCAAACACTGTTAATTAAGAAATATTTTTAAATTGTTACTTCAGGATGATCAACAGTTGATTATGAGTGGCTAAACTTAATTTTATATATAAATGATACTGGGTTCCGTATAAGGTTTTTTAAAATATGCTGGTATTGTTAGCCTTTCATTCACTACCTCCTAAATTTTTAACATCTTTACAATTTTCTCCCTGGAAGAAAATACTTAAAGGCTTGACTGTTTTATACAGATTTTATCTTTAGTTAAAAAAAAAAAGAAAAAATCCAAAAGTGACAGTGAGGATGCTACGCATGATTGACAATATTACGCTGCTATTAATGTAATCTGTGTGTTAAGTATCCTGTCTATGTAAATTGTATTTTCAATCCAGATTTTATAAGTTAATTTATAAATATCCAAATTATTTCAAAATGGAATGGAAAACTAAAATTCCTTTGACTAGTGTTATGTTGTGTACATGCACAGTAGGGGGACAAGTCGTTCCTTACTTGCAACTGGGAGATTTAAGTGCACCTTAATAGGTAAAAGAACAAATTCTTAATAGAATTAAGATGCATTTACTTTGAAGTTCTGCTACGGTACTGGATAAGTCAAGCCTAACTGTGAATCATATGGTTTTTTTCCACAGCTGAATTAAATTTAGGACAATGTTCTCACAAGCTGTCTTTAACATGTGTATTTTTGTGAATATTATGTATTTTCTAATTAAATTTTACTTGCAATGTGATTTTTACATGAATGAACTTGTTTAAAATGTCAAATATCAGTATTTTTCTTACAACTTTAATGTATAATGTACATTGGTATCTCACTGAATGAAGATTGATTTTACAAAATCAAGCTAGATGTAGTTGTATATTAGTCTTATATTTTTACAGGCTGGAATAATAAATGGATATAGAAATAAAATGGTTTTTTCTCAATTACTTTGTCACATTAAAAATGAGGAAGAATGTATCCTCTTATTCTCAAGTGTGAAAGTAGATGGGCTTTTTTTTTTTTTTTTCCCTCCTGGGCAGCAAAGTGGGCTCTGTTTTTATAGCAGTCTTGAACGTTTCCTTCCTCTGCTCCCTTCTCTGGAGCAAGTCTCCACACATGGCAAGTACACAAGGGTTCAGAATGTTTGTCCTTCAGTCCTGTTGACTAACCTGTGATGTGCTTATTCCTACAGTAGCTGCAAATAATCTTGCATTGCATCACTTGCTGGAGGACTGCTCCCAGTAAAGGTTAGCCCATGAGGCCTGGGAGATGGTTCCTCATCCTCCATCACCTTTGTCAGCTGCTGCTGGTGATGTGGAGGCTTTGCCATCGCTGTAAGTATCTGCTATAACTCTGTATGAAAGTTTTAACTTGAACCCCTTCCACTTGTAAATGTTTTCTCCCATATCTAATGCCTGGGGAGCCCTTGCAAACGTTTACCTGGTGACAAAAGACTTGAGATTTCTTTAGCCCTTTGTGACTGCTGGTCCTGGGGCTGATCATATTTCTGTGCATTTCTTCATATATGCGTGACTAGTTTCATTTGTGTGGTTTGGTACTTTCCATACGTGCCTATGTGGCGATGGAGAACAGCATGACAGTGCCTGCATACCAGTGTGCAGCTGAAAGAACCCAGTCTACCTCAGCTGTGCACTTGAGTCTGCTGTCTTGTAGCTGAAAAATTTCTAGTTTGTACAGAACCTGACAGCTCACCCCTTTTCTAAAGGAATGCTGAAATTGGTATGGTATTTTTGAAACGACGTGAGCTTTAAAAATTCATCCTGCCTTATTAAAATTCAGGTGTAGTAGTTTCTAACTTCAGAACTTTGATCCAAATCCATAAAGCTCTGAAACTGGGAGAGACTTACAAGTCTCTCTTCCAAGACTCTTCTTTAACATGTAAATTGTGGGAGCAAGTAACTTTCTAGTATTGCAGTGTTATATATTTCTGAATAAATTAGGTATGAAGAAAATGAGGAGGAAAATCTGTAGGATTGCAGACAGACTGCAAGATTAGACAATAAAATGGCCAACAATTCAGTGTAGGTTAAGTGTGCATGTCTGGGGAAAAAAAAGGTCTTAATTTTGCGTATGTAATGATGAATGCCAAGCACATTTGCCTCTCAGGAGCCAGTGCTGAGCTACAGTAGTTCAGTGAAAACATCAGCCCCTTACTTGCTAGCATAAAAAACCAAACTACAGTAGAAAAGGGACAAAGGACAAAATTGATAATATAGTGTTACTGCATAAAAGAGTTCAGCAACACTTTTAATATAGTGTGCCATTCTAATTGCTTATTTTCAAAAAGGATACCAGACTGGACAAAAATAATGTCATTTGTAGTTTATATTTTTAGTTTAACAAAACTGAGTAGTAGAGGATTGATCAGCCTCAAAAATGCTGTAAGAAAGCAATAAAACTGTGTGCAAACAGTTTTGTGTAAGGAAATTATATATCAGCAGACAGATTGAAGAAGTGCAATTGAATATAATTTCCACTTACCAGCTTTATTTGATTCAGAGTGACTCTTATCTCCCTAAGGAGGCATTTTTAAGGAAGTAAAAAATATATTGAATCCAGAGGACACTATTTCATGTAAGGTATACTTCCACAGAATTAGTCTGGCGTTGACCCAGGCTCTCTGCAGATCCATGTCCTCCAGCGTTCCTGGGCTTCGGACTGACACAAAGGCGGGGGGGGGTTCTTCCACTCGGGCAGGACGGGCTCTCTGCAGCAAGAGCACAGACTATTTAGCCAGACCATTAGTATCCATTAATGTTTCTGTGCCTTCCAGCAAGCTTCCATCTATGAGAGAATTTGTCCTAAGTAAAATCCACTAAGAATCAAGGGGGTGGGTTATTGCAGGAGCGTAGACTAAGGAACTTGTCCTCAGGAATGCATGTATCTATGAGGAGAAAGTAAGCTTGATAGAGCACTTTAGGTTGGACAAGAACTGAAAGAGAGACTAATGCTAATATTGACCTGCAGTGGAGGCAGAGTGCAGGAGCTAATCTGGGATGCTTTAAGGGAATGAGACTGGAATGCACACTCTTGCAGCTCAGCAATGCTGCTTCTACAAATCATTTGTAATACCTACTGGTAGTTTTTCTAAACTAACAAATGCCAAAGGTAGACTGTACCTTGCCCTATTGCTGCCTCCTTGAGGAAAGAATGCAGCTGTTACATACCAGGCAATGATGTCTGCCCTTTAATGCCAGCAGTACTTTACTTTTCTCAAGGTGGTAGCTCTTGACAAGCTGTTAGGACTTCAGTTATTTTATGAAATTGAAAATTCATGTATTATTGCAGATATAAAGGTTTTCTGGGATTCTCATAAGTGATCAATTGAAAATCCTCCTCTCCTTGGTTTACCAACAGGAGGTTTAGGACAGTGCTAAATACCGCTTTGAAGTTTTCTTATTTTAAAACAAGCTGTAATATTCTAGTTTCAGACTTGCCTGAATTACTTCTGATAAATACGTGCTCCTTGCAATAAAAATATCAATATTCAGATACTATTATGTAGCAGTTGCGTGTGGTAACGCTAGACAGAAATAATCAGCTTAAAGTTAGCTTCATAAATGGCTTCCAATACTAGCATGAGGAAAAATGTGTTGGATGGTAACAATATTGTTCTTGGATGCTGTAGAAGTATGCAAGAAATGGTACAGCTGGTTCTTGGAGAGGTGAGATTGTAGCCAAGAATTAAGAATTCAGACTCCTTGTGCAGCTATGATAGATCACTTGTGTACTTTCCCTCTCAAATAGGAGATAAATTTGTCTCTGAGGAGTTAGTGTAGTGTGCTCGATTTTAAAAGTGCTTTAGAAATATGAAGCCCAAAGCAATTTGAAGAAGTGCTGTGGTATTTAACCAGCATTTCTTACTACAGCAGTTCAGAAGTGTTGCGAATTTTATTTCCTGTCCTTCCAATTAACATTCCTTTCTACTTGAAGTACCATTTTATTGCCTGATGGCATAAGGAAGTACCTTGCATCAGTGTGAGAGACTTGTGCCAGGCTTTGTGATATTGTTTAAGAAAGTATACAAGAGCATATTTATTGCCCTCACATTTGCTTTTCACAGGAGAACATGGTTCTTTTTCTGTGGTGCAATGACTTCTTCAGAAAGCTTTCTTTTGAGCACCTGGTAATACCTAGTTACTGACACAGCCTTTTTTTTTTTTTCTGTAGTCTCAGATGTGATGGCAAAGCTCAGAAACAAGAGACCAAGTTTGAGGGACAGATGAGAACAGCAGATGATGTGAAAGGAGCTAGAGAAGGTAGGGACATCATCCAGTGCAAGGTTCATGTTTGTATAAAAAAACATTTAATTGGCATGGTTACAACAGGCAGAGCTGATGTGTATCATAATCTGGCACATCTACATCGGTTCTGAAAATAAGTGGCCTACTTATTCAGAGCTGCAAGACAAAATGGAGGTAAGAGCAAAAAGTAGGAAGCAAACAACCTATGCTAATACAGGAGGTAAGAGTCCCAGCATATTATATTCAATATAAGGAATACTTAATTTTGCAGTAACCAAAAATTTGTCTATTATATTAGACATATATAAACTGTATAAGCTGGTCAAATTAAAGATGCTATCCCTACCTGCCAGCCCAGCCTATCTCTGTAGACCCTCATAGCTGTTACAATAACCTCTAGGACAAAAAGGATTTTCCTGTTGGGAGACACTGGAATTCCTAAAAGGCTTTTCCTTTTTTTTTCTTCTCCTTTTGCTGCCTGGCTGTTTTTCTGGGTATTGTGGACCCAGTAAAAAAAAGTGTGCTTCTCATCTTTCTGTCGGAGGATGCAAAGGATTTGACATTCTTAAAATGCTGAGAATTAAATATTGAATATATAAACATAGATTTCTCTGACTTTCTGAAGCTACATAAGGTTACATAAAATGCTTGGACTTGTAGTTCAGAAATTTTAAATCCTAATAGCTTAAATCCCCTAATAACCTTGTCACGGCTGCCCTTCATACTCTTTCTGTCCTGTGCTGTAAAACGGGATAAATAGATACATTTTGCAAACTTATGAATAAATGAGCTAAAACTAGAGAAAACTATTTGCAAAAGACAATTTGGATATTTTATTAAATATTGAAATGCTGTTAACTGTCATTCAAAAATACTTCAGGTGCTTAGTAACTGTATCTGTCTAATGTAGAAAAATTGTTTTGATTTCTTGAGTCATCCAGCTAAGTCAGTATCTTGAACAAATGAATTAATTTAGCATGTGGCTTGCCTTGTAGTTTGACTGTGCTTTATCCTGCTGAACTGTTAGGGTAGCAAAGATGGAAGGGTTATATTCTAACCTTACAGCTGTGACACAGAGATCATGAAGCCATTTGGCCATGGAAACAGAATCACAATGCATGATCTGTTCTTTTCAGTGCTGTTTTCTCTTGAGAAGTTTCCTCTACAGTAAATAATTCATACCAGTGCTGAAGTTCACATGGACGGCATAGTCTGTAAGAAATAATCAGGAGGAACCTAAGTTGGTGTTATATTTCTAAAGCGAAGTGTTCCCCATGGCTCCTTGTGTTTCTTCTAAACATACCTCTTCTCCTATGGTAGATAACTTCATTTTATAACAGTTAATCTGTTATATCCAACAGTTAATCTGTGATGTACTAGTGAGGAATATTTCAATCTGATGTGTTTAAAGCTTCCAAATCTCACTGAGGTCTTTCCTGGAGGATCTTTCCCTGATAGAGAAACACTTCTTTCAAAGATAGAGTACAAACCCTTGGGGTCTACAGCATGAATGGTACCCAAGTGGCTGAGCAGAGACCACATCTGTGTGGCTAAATCTGCAGATACGTAGCAAGAAGCTGCCCAGAGCCGGAAAGCTTCGACTGAAAGGAGAACTGAAGGGCCCAGGAATGTGAAGTGTTTCTCTTCTATGCCGTGCTTGGTCAGTGGAAGATCAGATTTTGCAAAAACCGCATAAAAGGATCTGCTGGTGCCATGGTCAGGATGACAGACTAGCTTCAGCTCACTGTGTCCCTACTCTTGAGAAAAGATTTGGGAGAATTCTGCAACTTATTAGCTCTTTCTTCTGTTGCTTCAAGTACCTCCTCAAGCCTGGCTGCCTTGATCCTCTCAGTGAACTACAGACTATAAATTTGTCATTTTCTTATGAATACTAAACGGAATTTAAATTTCTCTCATTAATGAACAATAATTTGATCTTATCCAAAGCCAAGAAAAGCTTTGGATGACCATGCTGGCTTTCTGCTCTGCAAGCACTCAAAAGTAGTTCTATATAGTATAAAATTCTAAAATGAGATAACGTCTCAAGCTGATCAGTGTGAGATACTGCACATTGCTTTGTCCCTGCTGCTGAGAGTCCACTCGACCCTGGTGTGAGTCTGCAGTACAAGATGTGTGGGCCAAACTTTTCAAGGGCAGGTGCCTTCTGAGCTCTTCCAACTAAGAATAAGGCTGTTACTGAGAAGAAACACCCTGTTATGGAGAAATCCCCTGTTCCACCTACCAGTCCTTGACTGAGCATTAGTTATCAAACAGGTCCTGTTCCCTGCTTAGAGGAGGAACAGCTAACATGCTGACAACAGATGGCTTTTTCTGTCTCAGCTTTTAGAATCATCAGGGTTGGAAGGGACCTTAAAGATCATCTAGTTCCAACCCCCCTGCCATGGGCAGGGACACCTCCCACTAGATCAGATTACTCAGAGCCCCATCCAGCCTGGCCTGAAAAATTTCCAGGGATGGGACTTTTTAAGTAAGCTCTTACTGCAGTCTTGATCATCTGCCCTTCTCTAAAATATCTCTTTGTTTTTAGTGTGTTTTAAAGGAGCCTAATGCAAGGAAGAGTTGTGAAGAAGCATCCAGAGGGCCTGAGAAGGGTCTGTTTAGCTGCAGGCTCCCCCAGGGAGTCTCTGATAGCTCCATCCTTGGGGAGGACGGGGTGATTTTGTGACTTGGGCACCGTCCGAAGCTCCGCTCTGCCCAATTTAAAATTTACTGTCTCTGAGCCCCAGACCCGTCCCCCGCCCCGTGGCCGCAGCCTCGCGCCGCAGCCGTTGCCGCTCCCGGCGCGCGTCGCTGGGTGGCGCGCGCGGCCCGCTGAGGCGGGTGGGGAGCGCTGAGGCGGCGGCGCGGCCCTGGGAAGCCCCCGGCGGCATCGGGCCTGGGCGGGAGGAGGAGCGGCAGCCGGGGTGGAGCGGCGGCTGCTGCCATGAGCTCAGCTGGGGACCGGCGGCGAGCCGCCGCCGCCGAGGTGATGCTGCGGTCGGAGGAACCCCCGGAGCCCCGGGCGGAGGCGACGGCCGAGGAGAGCGGAGCTCGGTGGTTTGCCCGCTGCCCGACCCCGCCGCCCGGAGAGGAGGTAGGCGCGGGCTGCCCCGGGCCGGGGGCGGTCCGTCAGCTGGGGAGCGAGGGGCGGGCTCGACTGGAGCGGCCCGAGGGGACGTTGATTGGGAGAGGCTGCAGGTGCGGCCAGGGGGCTCCGCTCGGTCCGGAGCCGGCCGCTGGGCGGGGGTCCGGAGGCTCCCTGAGGAGAGGCGAGGTGGAGGAGGGAGGAAAAGGGGCAGTTCGGCCCCCGGGCCGGGAACTCCCCGAGGAGAGGGGCGGAGGCGGGAAGGCGTCGGCTCGGCCCCTGGGCAAGGGCTCCCCGCGGGCAGGACACGGGTCACCTCCGCTCGTGTATCCTCGGTACCCGGCCAGAGGCTGCCGGGGACCCGCTGCCCCCGACTGGTGCAGCGACAACCCCTGCGCTCCTGCCCCGCTTCCCCGAACCCTGCTCGGCGGGGGTGTGCGGGGAGCTCCCTCCTGCCCGCCCCGGACTCCCCCGCCGCCGGCGGCGCTTCGCTTGTGTTTGGAAAGAGGGGATGCTTGCAGTGCCTCTGCGTGAGGAGGGCCTGGTCCTCGGGTCTCCCCTGTCTGCGGTACGGTGTTGGATAAAGCTGAGGTACTGCTGAGCACCTGAATAGCTGGATAAGTGTTTCTATGTCTCTCCTTTTAAAACTACTGTGGCCGTGGCTGCTATTTTGTTAATTGTTTTTTGTGGAAACCAAGTCTGCTGGTGATAGCAAGGTCATGCGCTGATGTGATAAGTAGAATGATAGTTAGTTTGAGGGTCTAGTTACCCGAGTTTAGCTGTTTAGCTCAATCAGGATGGTGACGGTGGTCTTGCAGGGCGCTGTCACCATCCTGGTAACGCAGAGATCCCTGAAGGCAAGAGGGAGGTTCTGAAGTTGCACTTTGCAGGCTAAGAAACTCCCCACCCACTCCCAAGAAAGAGAGGAAGGCTACAAAACAGAAGTAGAGTGCATTTGGGAGTATTCCCCTTTCTGACCTGTAGGTAGCTCCTATCCCACTTGAGCTTGATGGTGATGGAAAGAGAGTAACATTTTCTTTGGGCAGATTATCTTGAGAAAATTTTAAATAAAAGACATTTCTAAATCAGTCTTTAAAAACAGCTTTCTCTCACTTTCATCCTTCATTTTGACAGTAGAATGTTGGTGTGATTTATTTTTGTCTCGAAGAAAAAAAAAAAAAGGAAATCCTTGTTCAGTTTCACTGTTCAGAGCTGGTTTTTTTTCCTATGCCTCTCCCTTGACATCATCACTCCCATCAATTTCATCTCTCCATGTATGGTTATCTATGATTTGCAATAAGTCAGACCACTTATACATATCCAAATCTTGGGATCTTTGTCTTGTTTTCTGTTCAGCCTCTTCAAGGAGATAATATAATGCTTAGTCCATGATACCCACATAATTTTCATGTGGTTAAACCACTGACAGTTTTTGTCTTGCTTCTGGATTAAGATCTACATTAGTCATCTACACATCTATGGTGAGCCAGGAACAAGTGTTGTTAATGCTATTAACAGTTACAAAAATGAATTTTCAAGCTTGATTAAGATGACATTGCAAAGTGAAATACTTTAACAAGGAGTGAGTTTCATTCAAGTACTAGCTGATGTCAGCTGTATTCTATTGGTTTTACCAAGTTTGATTCATACTGGTGTTAAATAGGAAATAAAGACCTGCTCATTAATAAAGCAAGTTGCCTGTATAGAGTTATATGGCAGACTATGTATCTTTGTAAGCGAGTGCCAAGCCTGTTCTTACAAGGAATACAAAAACAACTTGTTCTTTGTTACTTGCAAGTCATTCTCTCTTCTTCAGGCATGTTCAGCTGAAATTCCGCACCTGTTTTAATAGTGATATCTCTCAATTTTTGCACATATTGGTAGCTTTCTCAAAGCAGCGATATAATTTAAGTATTTTCCTACTTGGGGCTTAACCACAGCTTTTGTGGAAACATATTCTTAAGTATTTCTTCCTGCGGGCCTCGCCTTGCTAGCTCAGCTCTGTCACATACCACAGGGTTGTGGAAATCAGGAGGAAGGCTTTCAGTTCCTTTTCAAAAAAAGTCGACCTAGTTTTGCCTTTTTTAAATCTTGTAATTAGCAGTAACAATTTCCTCCAGCATTTAATTCCTAATTTTCATTATGGTTTTTAATTTTGTGTAGCAGTTGTAGCAAATGACTATGATAGTGATGAATGCAAAATACTTGCATTGTCCAATAGACTTGGCTGAGTGAAAGCTTTCAAGCATATGGTGCATGACATAATATTGCTCTGCCTGATTTGAATGTATCCTGTAAATAGCCATGACAGATTTAGTTTTACTATTGAAATACACCTGCCATTCTGCTCCTTTTGTTTCCCCTTTGTAGGGTTTTTTTTTCAGTATTCTGAAGCTGGCATAGGAGGACATCATAGTGAAGAACCTGTTAATTTTCAGCAATATTTAAATGTTCCTGCTGGAGTCTCTAATGTTATACAGAGCTGTGTGGTTTTCTGGTTTGGCTATTTTAAAAGTTTTCTTCGCCTACCTTCTCATCATAATGGCATACTAGGAGAGCACTTCAAATTCCAACATAGGCTGTTTAACTTTTTGAGTGAAAGTGGAAGGCTCTTTGGAAATCTTTGTAGAAAAGATTTAGTGCTGAATTTTCTTTTTTGTGCGTGTGCATTCCCTAATGAAACGTGATGAGTTAGAAAACTATATTCATATCTCGTGGGCCTGAATAGTTGATAAATACCTGACCCAAATCTTTTTATCAAGGAGCTTGGTATTAAAAAATCATAGTAATCCTTGGGAAAAGCAGGTCAATTGTTATAAGATTGAATGGGAACATAATGCTGAGGCAAAATGGAAGAAGGAACCATGGGGGAAGTTACAAAAGCTTATCTTATCTCAGGGTTGGAGTAAAGAGGGAGGAGATTGCTGTCGAGAAACAAAGACTTAAAGGGAAGTGGTGAGAAAGGAATATTGCCATGGGCACAGTATATGCTACATAAAGTCTGAAAGGAAACCTGACCTCAGATTGGAGTAAGTTACAAATGAAGTCATGGTTTTAATTTTGTTTTGTTTTCTTTCCATAAGTAAACAGGAAAATCAACAGTGGATATAGGGAAGATTAAAATGCCATCTGGAAGTGGCGGTGGTGTGCCTTTGGCTAAGGTTTCATAAGTTAACACTGCTATTGGAAGATCCAACCTGTCTCTTCCCCTCACTACCTGTTTTCTTTGTCAGGGCTAGCCTTAACAGGGCTGTGTGATGAACTGAATCCAAGAACTGATCCAAGCTAAAATGATATGACAAAGAAATCAACAGTTAGTTTTCAACCCAGAACGATTTCCTGATTCATTCCACTGCAAATGTCTGTCCTCTCACGTGCAAAGGGTTGGCTTTAGGGGTGTGAGTGATGGAAAAGGGTAGACTACTTTTATTGCCAGTGCCAGCTTATATAATTTTAAAGTGGTTGTGAAATTACAGTCTTAACTAAGAAACACTTGTCACCCCACTTTTTCATTGTAACTTTGAAATGTGTTCATTGGGTTTATTTCAGATCTTAGCAATAAATACACAGTGAGTTCTGTAATCACCTGGAAGGAGATTGTATGGTCTGTTTATGAAGTAATGATGGTAAATATATTTTGATATTGCAGTTTGCTAAGGTCTGCACTCTTACCCATTTTGCAAAGTGTCTTAAATACATTGAGCCCTTAGAATGTTGTTTTTCTCTTTTGCAGTTCATATGGAACTGCAAAGTATCCTTTTTAAACATAGTATTTCGGCTTTTTTATGCCTAGTGTGCTTTTATAGTAGCATGCCTTGAAGAAATAGTGTTAAGTGCTTTGTTTTTGTCTATTTTCTATTGTTTCTTACTATTGTCTTCTGTTACATTTCAGGCTATGTCATGCTCATTAGCGTAAAGATTAAGGACTGTGAATCTGTTTTTAATTAAGTTATACTCAGTGGTGTCAAACTTTGCTTCTGCCCTTTAACACATGCTATTCCAGTGGTTCAATCTTCATGAACATTCTGGATGCAAAATGCTCATGGTAGGTGTTAGAAGGGCTGGTAATGTCAGTGAGCTACCTGCCAGGAGCAGGTCTGCACCTTCACTTAGAGCTGCACAGTAAACTCACACAACTTCTTTACATGGATGTCTCTTTAATGCATCATCTGTCAAATTAGTGGAATTACACCTGCTTTCTAGTCATGCATTTGATGATCATGACCTTTAAAGAACCTTTTCAAAGCTGTAAGCCTGGTATCAGTTTTAAACTATCTCTTTAAGCCAACTGTGCTCGTCCTGAATTTGTGGCTCCGTTAGTGGCTTCAGGGCTGTGAAGCTGCTTGTGCTCAGACGTGCCAAGAAACGTCGGGCGTTTGATAGAATTGCTCTGTAGCCCAGCTGATGCTTCACCACCCGCTGAGATCGCTCTGCTGTAAAATACACTTCACAAAAATCTAGCAATTAGGTTTCTTTGCCTTATGAAGACTCAATTCTTACAAGTTTTTCACAAATGTATTGTAGTAATGACATCACTGAAAACTCTTTCTTATTTGAAAATAATGCATTTTTCTGTTGTTGAGCAGTGATCTGATAAGAGTCAGCCTGTGTGCAGTGGGGAGGAAGAGTGCTCTTTTTTTCTGCAATTCTGTTCCGTTATTTAAGCATGCAAAGGAGCAGCAGAAGGAAAACAGCTTTTCCACACAGAAATCTTTACCTCAGATAGACACAGAACAGATTGTTAGGGGCTGTAAACTTGTGTTAGCAACACAGAAACCCATGCATTGATTTACAGCATCTATGGATCCTTCCTGATAAACCTGTGGGATATAATGTGTCTTGAGGTTTCTTCTGTCTGGATAGGTACACAAAAAAGAGGTGGTGAAACTTTTCTGGGTAGGTTTTAAATCTTGTATAAGTGAAATTACAATGTGAATAGTTTATGCTACCATGAAGACTTCACACAGAGTTTGTGACACAAGCATCTTAGGGAAATAGGCTGACAGATGTGGTCACCAAGCTGAAGATGGCAGCTGCTAACAACTTCTCTGAGACAATATACCAGTCTTAGCTCAGTGCTGCTCTAACAGTTGGAGAGCTTTTTGGGCCAAGCTGGGTCACATTCCTGCTACTCAGAACATGGCCTGAGCTCAAATCTGCATTCTACTGAATAGGTATTTATCCTCAGCCCATGTTATGTCCTATATGTGCACGTACATTTGCCCTTGTGAAAACAGCCACTATTCCTTCTGTGTGCTTAAGACTTTTTTGTTGTTCTTCCTTTCCTCTGTGTGATAGCAGAATTTGTTCTTTCTAGTTTTAGAATTGCTGTCCTGGAATTGGCTAGGAGTGGAGTCCTTCCCCAGCTTGCACGATTGCAGACCTAAAGTAGTGCACTCACTTTACATGGTGGATTTGGTCTCCTGGGTTCATAAAATTGCTCCCTGGATGTCTTCTAGCAGCCTTTTCAGAACATCCTTTCTGGAGTCATGTGTGTACTTTGTTGTGCTACTCTTTTGATCTTCCTCTCTGGTTCTCTGGCAAAGGGCTTTTGCCTTCCCTATTGCCGCCATCTTAGTGTTGGTGCAGAAGCTGCCTCCAGGAATACTTCCATACCCAAAATCGGCCCCTCAGATCTGTCCTGTTGCAGAAGTCAGCTGCAAATAGCTCTCAAGAGGCGTAACAACACCTCCTTTGAGCTGGAAAGTTGACCCAGGCTCTGCAGAGAATGACATTTGCTTCATTTATGTGGAATAAGTTTTATAAAGTAAAAGAGGAGTTACATGCCAGTGACCATCTTCCATCTGTGCAAAGTGTGACCTGTTGGGTGAACTTACATGTATGCTGCTCTTAACATTTGCTTCAGTCTAGTATTTTCCATTCTATGACTTGCTGACAAAATGCATTTCTCCTCTTACCTGTTCTTCCTCTTCCAGCACCCTTTCTTCTATCTAATGCCTTTACATGATAACAACTCCTTTTGCCATATTGTTCCAGTCAACTCTGATTGTACCTGATTTTGGAGGTCCTTGGGCATGTTTAAGAATGGCAAAAAAACCCACCAGAGTTAGCCCAACTGCCAGATTGATAACTACAATTTTATTTTCAGATGTGACTCAGGTATCCTTATTTTTGAAGGTGAATTTTGTCAGTGAAAGGATAATAAACTTTATTTAGGAATGAGATCATTCATTATAGCCCAGCTGAAAAATGGTAAAGAGGTCTGCTAAGGCCGCTCTTGCTCTTGTTCTGATTTTACAATGACCATTCAAGCAAAGTAGCCCAAACAAATTGTACAAATTCCCTTAGCTTGGCTTTATTTAAAAAACCCAAAACAACCAAAATCCAAAACAATAGTTTTCATCAGGTTCATTAATTTTGAAGAATACGAGATGTGATTAGGATAGGAGAATAGATTCAGGATTTTTAAAATGATTTTAATTACAGTGCAAATGCAGGATTTGGTGTGGCCTTTTAATTTTACTGATTTCCATTTCCTGTATTTGAACTTTATTTCAGTTGTTTTCAAAAATATGCTCAGTATAGAAGGTTTTTGCTCCTTGCAGTTAACATTTCTTTACTGGGATTTTTTTAACAAGTCTTTAACTCTAAACTTCAATTAAGAGTGGGAGTCTGTCAGCTTTTCCCCTCTGCAGGCTGAGTGTGCCTGAGCTCCTGGCCTTGGGGAGCTTCTCCTTGGAGCTGGGGAGTTTCTCTGGGGTTCTGAATGTGGGTCCTTTCCTGATAATGGGGAAAACTTTTCATTGACTGCCCCAAACTGTCCTTCTGAGCAGCTCTTTGGTTTTCTGTTGTAATGTTCTCTCTGCCTCAGAACAGTCGAAGTGCTTTGGGTTTTGTTTTGTGTTTTTTAGGTATTTGCTCATGGGTTGGGTTCTGGAGGCTTTAACTGTGTTTCTACCAATGAATAACCCATTTCTATGAATAACCCATTTCTATAAATCTCACTTTGTTACATCCAAGTGCAAGTGTTTGACTAAACTTTTTTTGCTTCCCAACTTGAGATGCCTGGTGAGGAACTTCTGTTGCAATATGCACTGACGTTATGGGTTGAGAAGTCTGCTGGCAGGAATGGCCTTGGGACAGCTAGAACTTGCCACCCCTGTTGGGGACATCCTTCGCTGCCCTACGGGTCACCTCCAGCTGTGGGCATGGAAAGTGCCTCCCACAGCCACCAAATTTCACGTTTCTCAATTTAATGAGTTCTGTGCATCTGTTTTTTGCACTTTTAGAGTTGGCGAAATGGTGGTTTACTAAAAACTCTCCCACTGGGTTTGGGGAAGGGGCAAGGTAGGGGAGCAGTGAGACACCCGGCCGCTGGCGGGCCCCAGCCTGGCCTCTGAGGCTGCTTTTCTCCCCCCAGGTGAAGGCGATGGAGGAAACGATCGAGGAGCTGCTGAGGAGGCTGGACGAGTTCTGCGGGATCACGGACGCGGTAGGTGCCCTGAGGCCGCACCGCCGCCGGGCCCCGAGGGCGGGAAGGCCGGCTGGCGCGCGCGCGGGGGGCGGCCATCTTGACTGCGCGGCCGCCCCGGGAAGGGCTGCGGCG
>VYZX01021631.1:64970-125268 GCA_013401335.1 Brachypteracias leptosomus
TAAGCGTTGCCAGACCTTTAGACGCTATGCAAGTGCTTACATACTCTGTATGCTGAAAAGAGAGCAAAAGTCTGCCCTTGGCACAGGGAAAAATTAGCCTTAGGTCATGACCAGTGGTTCTTCTCATGGCTGTAAACGTCTGTAGTTTACTGCTGAGTATGTGCCCCTTGGATGTTTATGTTAGCAATAGTGCACTCTGAAATCTTGTTAAAGCTTTTTTTTTGACTTCTGATCTCTAGTGGGGATAATGTTGAAACCCAGCCATGTGCTTTTAATTGTAGTGGTTTTCCTCTCTCCATAGGCATTTGTTAAAATGGTTGCACACCAGGTTTCCTTCCTCGAAGAGCAAGTGCTTGAAGCAGAGAAGAGCCATGGCACCTTTCTTAATACTGTTTGCAAGTTATTTCAGTGTGCATCATTTAAAAATGTGAGTATTTTTAAAGTTGCTTCCAGCAGATGGGAAAGTGTTGTTAAATACCCTTTCTGTATCAAATGTGGCCTTAAAGCAGGTTTAATTATAAATTTTAAGTGGTGTAAAAGAACTAACTACAGTTGGCAATTCATCACAATCTCCAGTTATACTTTTCTGAACTCATTCCCTTCCATTCCCCCTTCTCCATCTTGATGTGCTATCTACCATGTTTTCAGTCTCAGCACAACCTCTATCACAATCCTTGTTCTAGTCTCAACTACTCCCTTGCTTTCTTTTGTCCCCTCTGTATTTTTACCATCATGCTTCCCTCATTTTCTTCCAGGAGTTCCATACCAGTATGTGTAATACTGCGTAGGCAATAATACACAGGTATTGGTGATCCCGTAGGTACAGCTGAACCACTTCAGAATTTTGTCAGGTGTCATAGCAAGCTCTGGGAGCTTCAGTTGCAGGGAAAGACCAGTTCAGTTTCTGCAGATCTAGGACAAACCTTAACTGCTTCAAGAGAACAGTGAATATTCAGTCTGGTTAACAGAGGTGTGGACAGGAGAGGGTGCATACTGATTTCATCTTCAGCTGGCAAACTCTAGTGAATCTTTAGAAAACCACAGTTTATATAGACTCAGTAAAGAGTTGTAACTTGGCCAAATTTGGTAATATTTTCATAAGAATGGGAAAATATGTCCCTGATATGAGGGTGGTTTACTGCCAATTTAAAATCTCTGCTGCAGCTTATGAAGGCATTGGAGCTTTTCAAAAGAGCTAACACATGCTTTTCCTTAATTTCATTATCTGAATTGGCTTGGTTTTGTTCCCTAAAACCTTCCAAACATGTTAAACCTGCAGCAGATACCCAATCTGGAAAATATCATAGCTGGAAGTTCTGCGAGGTTGGTCTGCCTATACAAATAATGTTGTATAACTGGGACGCCAATAAGAATGTGGAGAAGGCCAGACCTTTTACTCAGAAGCTGGTTTGAGTTGGGCTCCAAGACAGTACAGTTTTTTCTTTTTTTTTTTCCTTATAATTACAAAGAAAAATGTTGAAATATTGCATAATTGTGTAGTCATGCTTGCAGGCATCTTCGAATATTAATATTGGTAAACACAAGAGAAAAATAAATAGGGAATGGTGTAGCTTCTTACTGTACTTACCTTATCCCTGCCATCCTGTCCCTCCAAAAGCAGTAGAGCTGGAAAGCACAGTGAGAGAGGTAACAATGATGAGCACAGATAAGGAAAAGTTCTCTCACAAAAATTTCTAAACAGATGAAGACAGCCTGAAGGAGGACAGGATAGAGATTTGTGAAGTCATTCTCTATGTGGAGCAGGTGAATACAGGATTATTCACTCCCATAATGCAAGAACTAGGGTCATCCAATGAAATTATTAGCAGGCAGGTGCACAATACAAAAAGGGAAGCACTTACCTTATATGATGTGTTAATATATCATAGAATTTATGTCCAGAGTGTGTTATATATTTCCAAAGCAGTTAGATAAATTTATGGGGGAAAAAAAATCCAACATAGGTATTAAACAGAATATCTGTTCTTCAGCCATGAATTCTTGAAGACTGGGAAATAAATTTATAGCTTTACCCTGTAAACCTTTCCCTAGGCAAGTTTTCCTTCAACCTTCCCTTCACCTGGTCACCATTTAAGAGGGATCATTTGGCTGCTTGGAGCTTTGAATGTTAAGAGCTTTTACATTGTGGTTCTCACTGTAAATTGTGGCTCTGAATGACAATGCTCTGTGTTGGTAAGAAATTACTCACTTCCAGTAGAAGTGTGCAGGAAAAAGGACTGAATTGTTTAAGGACATCAACGCAGTTTAAATTTCTACAGGAACTTTCCTTTTGGTTTGACTGTTGACTGAAACCTAGTAAGATCCCTGCCAACTCTCCAAGTTTCTGTACTCTCTCCAAACCTGCGTCTTTCTAGTTGTCCTTTTTCCCCTGTTATGTAGGATATCATTGCAGAGATGTCCCTTTGGCATTTTTTGCCATCTGAAAATTAGGAGTGTCTTGACCATTTCTGTAGCTGAGTTTAACTTGTTCTGAAATGATAGTATCCAATTTGTGTGTCTTCTTTCCATAGTCTTGACGGGACTGGGTAAAAAAGGTTTGAGAGTGCCCCCCACTCTGAGTAGAGTGTCTGTATATGTGTTTTAGCTAAGTTTTTTCTTTTTCTAACTAAACACGGAAGCTATTTTAAATGCAAGGGAAATCTAATTCTGTGTTGATATTCTATTTCAAGGTGCAGTAAAATCCTGTAATGTTTGTCTTCTTTATCTTTTGCTGTGGTTTTTGGGTATTCAGAAAGTTTTTTCATATAGGCTTCCATTGCACAGTTACACTGGGAAAGGTGTCTAATCTGCAGGAGGAAAGTGAGTAATCAGAATTCACTCTTTGTGTTAGGAATATCCAGAGGTGGCCTGAAAAGAAGCAACCTTATACTAAATATAAATTACAAATATGACAGGGTAAGTCTGACAGGTTGTAAGAATATCACACCTCCTGAGGGAACAGAAGAGAGGCAGTAACTGTCTCTTGTGAAGTTTGCAGCTCTGTGGAATAAACGCTTTTCTTCTGTAAAGCTTGAACTTTGTAAGGGAGAAACTGTGATTTCAAATCTTTTATCCAGAGATGTTATCAGTGCCCTGGCTGAATGTGGTTCAGCAACCTTAGAGAAAGGATAGGAAATCTATTTTAGAAAACTTCAGCATGTGCAGTTTAAAAAAGCCCCTAGTACCTTTTCAATAGGAGAAAACAGAGTGTTGCTAGTTTGTAATGTATCTTGTGATATCTGGCTATTTCTTAAAGCCAAAAATTTTCTTTCAATGTCGTTGGCTGAGAATTTTGTAAAATATTTATTTTTAGAGTAATTTCTGTAACCCTTTTGTAGTTGCAGGGAAAGCCTTATAAAATAACCTCTAAGAATCTCATGCCAATGGTATGAAGAAAAAATACACATTTGTTAGGTTTTTAAAATTATTATTATTATTATTTTATTTTTGTAAGGATTTTTATTGTCTATTTCTACTGATCTCTAGAACAACAGCTGCTTATCTGAGGTGGGATTTGCTGCCTTGGCCTGGCTAAGGTGCTGGCTAATGGGTTTTCCAGACACCTGGGGTAGATTCTGACAAATCAAACTGGGAAAGTGATAATGGGATATGAAGCATTCTGTGTGTTACTTTATTAGTTCATCTGAGCTCAGTAATAAGCAGAAGTTAGTGATGGGTTATACTGGCTAAAGCATCCAGGAAAGAGACCTGTACTGAGCAGTTCTTTTCAGTGGTCACCAGGGTAAAGTGTGGAAGTGGAGCTAGACTTCTGGCTCCCATCTCCATAGGTTGGTTGTAGATCCATTCTCTGAGAGAGGAAAGCCCAGAAAGACTAAGGAGCTATGTGGAGTTGAGGTTTTGCTTAATGTAGAAGGCAGGCAGCTGGGTTTGAATTTTCATAAATAAATCTTAACAAAAACAAATCATTGGAATAAGAAATCTTTCCTATATTGAGACTTTACGTTTTTTTAACTTTTGCAGATCATCTTCCAAATGTAACTCGAGGTAGGTTTCAGCTTCACTATTTGCTATAGAGTACTAATTTCTTTCCTTGAAGCACATATTGGGATTTCTGTTACTGTCTTTGCCACTGACAATGTGTGATCACATATATGTCATGCTACTTCTCTGTGTCCTAATTTACCTAAGAAGATAATTTTTAGTGTTTCCAAAATGCTATGAGATTTTTCTGACAGCCTTGAAGAAAAATATTTGTTAAATTATTACTAAAACATAGCAGATGGGAAAGATGAGAAGAGAGAAAATAGAGCACAGTATTTCAAAACTGGGGGTGTACTATGTTCATATTTAAAACTCATTAATTTTCAAGTGCTGAGTACTACCAGTCATTTTTTTTAATATTGAGGAAAACAAAAAAATCTGACACCTACTTAAATATTTCTTGTTAAGAACTTTGGGGGCGTGTTCAGCTTGTTTTATCTGCAGCTATGCTCAAAGTTCATCCAGTTACATTCTGATTTGGACTGATTCATGAACTGATTTGGGAGCCCCAGAGAGGCCACGTTGGTTCTGTGTTGAGAAAGATAACATTTAAAAATGGAAAGATTCAAGCACAGGGATGCAGTAGGCCCAGAAGGCAAGATTTCAGCTACTCATCGCCTGCTGCTTTGAGGGAATCTGCACAATTTTCAAAGTGAAGCCAGAGTTTCTTGCCAGTTTGCTGAGCCTGGTATATAGCAGAAGAGCTGGAGAGAGGCTGTAACACTGGGCTTGGACATCAAGCTTTGGGGCTGGTTTGGAGGAGCAGATGAGAATGCTTGGGGCTTGCACTGCACATAGGAGTAGAAATACACACAGGCACACCTCTGTTACTGAGAACATTAGGAAGGCTGGGGCAGAAGTGGGACTTTGGGCTGGTGGGGTTCAGCAGGCACACGGACAACACTGTTGACAGAACAGTATGCAGTTCTCAAGTGTGCATGAACAGAAGGCAAAATACAAAATACTGCCTGTTCCTTCTTGAACCAGTTTTGTTTGAATGCACTTAGAGCAGGTATAGGAAGCCCTAGCACCAGGAGTGTCATTGCCAGACTGTCCAAAGCAGGAGAGCACAGTGGCGCTTAAAAAAGGATTTGTGCAGCATGTTCTGAGTTACATATGTAGTGATGGGGAGAAACCATCCTGTAATTGCTGCTGTAGAGAGCAGTTGGTGCAAAGGGTGTCTTTGCTAAACAGGTACCACTTAGGGGAGACAGCAGCTTTGAATCAAGCCACCATGCTGAAATGGTAGCGGGGAAAAAATAATCTCTAGTTTACGTGCAACAAAGAAGTTAAAAGTAACAATCCAGGTTCTTTTTTTTTTTAATCAGAGCTAAGATTGGCTTCTGACTTCCTGTTCTCTAATGGGAATGGATTAGGCCCTTTATGTTTTGAAAGAGACCGAGCCAATTCCTGTTGCAAAATTCCAGTACTGAGATCAAATGAATGAATAAAAACAGTTAGGAAAAAAATTGATTTGTCAGAAAGCCACCTTCATTAGTGCTCTCATCTCTTTTCTATCATAGAAATTGTTTTTAAGCTATAATTGCATCTCACTGACAAAAGCTTCTGGCTACATCTGTAAAGATTTGTAAAATGCTGCCTTTCTGTAAGCTGGTATAATCTGTGCCAGAAAATAGAACCCCAGCCTCTGCATGTACAGAGCTCCTCCTCCAGAGTTCAGTTCCAGTGACTCTATTGGTTAGTATTGTTGAGCTTTAAATATATTCTGCAGTACGTGGTTTACTGAGCTTTGATGCTTGCTCTCGAAAGGCAGGAAAAAATCTTCCTTCAGAAATGTTTTACATAACGTTGTTCTGTGCGGAGTTAAACTGAATTAGTTACAGAAAATATATTAGTGGGTGCCAGTGGAATCAGCAGTAAATGTTTCTTCACCCTCCCCTTTTCTCATGTTCCTCTTGGCTGCTCCTGTAAGGAATGCAGCAAGCAGTGCCTACAGCTCGCACTATTGATTTAAGCATTTACATGTTATACACTGCAGCTCTGGGCTGGCCTGTTTTCTGGGCCAATATGGAATATCTCCTGTTGTATCAGATTTTCTGTTTGTACTCCCATTTCTGTCTTCATACAAGGCCCTGTGCTGTCACAGACGTTGTGCAGGATTGGGTGCACTCACTGTTACAAACCAATGTGGGTGAAATACTTGCAGTTCACAATCCTAGTGGTTCGGGTTCCTATTCATAAACCTGTGCTGCTGGCAATTTTTCAAAAAAACAAAAGCAATAAAATAATAAAAGCTAAAACTTGGCTGCTGTGTCTGTAGCATGAATGCCTTCAGGCCAGCAGAGCAGCATGTTGTGAAAGGTGCTGCTGGGTCCCTTTCTTAGCAGAATTACTTGGCTGGGTTTTTCTGACAGCATCCCAGTTTCTTTGTTACAGGTGTGCCATTTATACATCTGGTGTTCAGAGAAAGTAACCACATTTTCCAAAATATTTGAATTCTCCTACTAAAAAAGGACGATTGTTTTCCCTGTTCCAGTGTTTTGTTGGTTGTGCTATTTTTTTCTCAGTTTATGCTCTACCAGCTACATTTTAAATTCTAGCTGAGATAAAGAAACATACTGCAGATTACATGATGTTAGGGTTAACATTGCAAGTGGATTGTAAGACATTGAGAAACTCTGTTCTTGCCAGCCATAGTTGTGGTGAGTTTGTTGGGAACTTTGTTTTGCTGTATTTCTGTGGATTATTGTCTCCACAGCATGGTATGCTCCTCCACTCATTTCTGTAACCATCTAATATATACTTTTGTAATGTCTCATGAGAGGAATGTCTGTAGGGTTATGATCTCAGTGTGACAAAAGCAAAAACTTCTGTGTTTATTTTGTTCCTATATGTAATTCTGCAGAAAAAAAAAAATATAGTTGACCTTTAAAATGATTTTCTTTTTACGAACATTTTTACCTAAAACCAAAAAAATCATAATTTATACTGGGGCTTAACTGAGATTGGGGTGCTAAATCTTGGAGCACATGATTGACAGTAGTTCCAGGTTCAAACTGCTTCTTGGGTAAACACAGAAGACAAATGGGCAAACAGAAACACATGCACTGTCGTGCTGATGGGAATTGGAGGCATACAGAAATAGAATGACTTCATTATGGTTCTACCATAAATCTACAGTATGGCCTGGCACTACACTGAAGTGTCCACAGAGCCCTGAGTAGAAGACTCTCTCTGCATGAAACTTGTTTGCTGAACTATCGTAGCGCTTCAGCTTTCCACTTGAAGTCTTTTCTTAAAGGGTTAAAAAAGGACAGGTGAACAAATAATCCATTTTATAACTGGATAAACTACAAGACCCCAGAAGATATAATGAGCTAGTAAAAGGTTTAAATAGAAAACCCCTCATTCTAGATGTTCCACACAGAGTGATTTCTGTGTTAAAATTTGGATGAAGTTGGCATGAAGGAATTTTGGAAAGGAATTTTTATTCTGATTTGGCTTTTCTAATATGGAGCACACCGTAGCTTATGGATTTTCACAGTATCCTAAAGTGAAACAGTAGCAACTCTTGTACAAATCACCCTTATTGTAGACCAGGTTGACTCTTTTTCTGGAAGTACATTTATAGATTAAGATCAATGAAATATGAAGGCTGGGAAATAAAGATTTTGATACTGTATAAATACTTTCAGAGTTAACCATAAGTATGTGTATAGCTGTCAACTTATTCAAAATAATCCACAAAAGTGTTGTTTGTGACATAATCAGCATCTTAGCTTTCACTAAAATACCTGCAATAGTTTGTGTACAAGGTGAGAGGCAAAGTGAAACTTCAGACATTGGTGACATTTTTTCCTCTCCCTTTTAACAAATGACCTCAGTGCTGCTAAAGGCCACCTTGCTGTTACTAAATTGCCTGTTCTCCTCCAAAATGCCGTGAGCAAGCAAGGTCTGTTAGAAGGTGTTACAATTTTTACACAGGCGCACTCTGACAAATGTAGATTCTACGTCCTTGCTCTGAGTAAAGCTGGAGGAGTCTTGCTCTAGCCCTGTGGCACCATCTGCTTATGGAGCCCATTACTGCCTTCCTGTCTGCCCTCCCCCAGCGTCACACAGATGTCCGATTAACTCCCCACTTCCTTTACTCTTTCCTCCATCAACTTGTGCTGCCACATAGGTGTTCCTACCTGGGACACCCAGCACCTTTTAACAGTGATTTATTAACAGATTTTTAGTACCTCTGCCTTTTCTGTGAGACTGATACATGTGTAAGTCTCCTGCGGGATTCTACTGCCCTGCTCTGGGACTCATTCTCCCAATGACTGTTCTTGTCTCCGTTGTTCCTCCACTTGGATTTTGTTTGGGACCTTTTTTTTAAAGAGTTGCATGTCACCTAGGAGTATGTGTAACTGTTAAATGCATTTAGAATAAATAGCTGTATTTCAGGGCAATCATGAGAAATAGGAATAACTAGAAGTCAAGGAGGTGAAGTGGGTACCAAGCTCTTGTGACAAGAGAACAGTGGCTAGATCTTTTGTTGATATGTAAAGTGCAACCAAAGTTTCTTTGTCTTTCATATGCTGGGCTATTAACTGGGGCAGTTCAGTAGTTGCTTCAGCAGCCCGGAGGGGCACTGGAGAAGACGCAGAGGAGCCAACTGGGCTTGAAAATCACTGCAGCTGTCTTAATGCAAGCTGTTCTCTCTTTGAGCTTTCAGTTTAACTTGTGCAGTCTGCCACGTGAATTCTTGAAGTAGTTCTGAAATGGGTGTCTGTAAAAGGGGTAATCTGGTCCAACATACTTTTGAAAATAGGGACTTGACTGTTGTAACAGGAAGGATGCCTATCTTGGTTTCCTACCATCAAAACTGTCTCAAGTAAACCATTTTACAGTAGTCTTCAAAATTATGAAAGATGTTAATAAAACCTGTGTAACTTCTTTTTAGTACAGGGAAAGTTACTCACAAAATGAATTCAAATCTCAGGAAAAGGGCAGTAAGAAAGGAACTGAGGACAGTAATACTGAAACATATGGGTTTCATTAATGTGAGAATGAGTGAAGTGTTGGAAATGCTAAGTGAATTCAAGAAACACCTGGGCTGCTTTGTGGAGAGGAAAGATCTGGTGAAAGATCTGGAGTGGAAATGAAAAGGCATGAGTTTTAAGTATGAAGGATCTGGGACCAGATGAGGGTTTTTTCACTATAAAGAATGCCTTGTGTTCAAATATTTGTGGCATGAATATATTCTGCTAATGTCCTTTTTTTCAGTCACATTTGACATAGGCTGACATTTGTTTACTTTGGTTATGACCAAGATATGAGTTTGGGTTTGTTTGGTTTTGGTTGTTTTGTCACTATTTCCAGTCATCAGGAATAGGACCCCAGCAGCTAATAAAGTTTTACCAAAATCAAATCATGCTAGGTAACATTGGGAATACATCCAAAGAAAGGTGACATCCAGAGAAATCACATTATGCTGTAGTTTTGTGAAGGTAAAATAGTTCTATGGACTAGTAATAAGAGAAAGTTGAGACAGATCTTTAGCCAGAAGTCACAATTTCAAGTTTCATGCGCTGACTTTATCAGTACAACTGGAGCCAGTTCCTGTGCAGTGGCTTTTGTGAGAAGGTTTTGTCCAGCTTCCAGTGGATAGGTTTCCACCCCATGCACCATCACCACGTGTCCTTCTCCCCCTGACAGCTTCTGTAAAGAAACTTGCTTTCGGTTTGCCCATCTAGACCCAGACCTGCTGCTCAGTGTATCTGGCACACGAATGGTGGGCACCATGCACCAAAGTAGCCCGTGGGGTGCTGTCTTTATAAGCACCTATTTAAAACATGACAGTTGTTAGAAGGCACAACTGCAGGTCTGGCAATTTATTTTTTTTTTCTTGGCAACAACTAGCAGAACTTCATGGCACATAAACATTTATTCCTTGGTGACCTGGTGCCATAGCAAATTCCTTTTCATTTGCATTACTGAAATGCTTGAGTGTTTTTTAGGATTATTACTAGAAGCACACGGAATGTCAAATGAAATACCATTTTGGCCAAAACTAAAGCAAAGCTTATACCATTGGGTCTTGGCATCCCTTGAGTCATAGGCCCATGGGGCAAAATGTTCATCTCCTTTAGTTTTCAAGGGAAAAAAGGTAGGGCTTTTTTTTTCATAAAGCTAATTTTTGAAAATAATTCACTGAAAATTTGCATGTTTCACAAAGTGGAGAAGCGTTCCATCAGCTGGTATCCATCCCTTCCTGGCTGGGCTGTTTTCTGCGCTGGCAGGCAGCTTTGTGGGTGATGTCATGGTGGTGTGAGTGATGTCATGGTGGTGTTGCAGCAAGGTGCTCTGCTGGGCTGGAGCCTCTCGAGCTGCAGTGACCATCTCTTTTCTCCAGAGCCTCCAACATAAGGCGCACACACAGGCACAGGCGCACACGCTCCTGCCTTGGCTCCCTTGTGCTCTCTGTCTACCAGCGTATTACCCTTCCCCCACCTCTTTTACAACGTGTTTCTCCCTGAGGCAAATTTCTGGCTGTCTGGAGTACCAAACATGCACAGGCACTTTCTTTTTCTTTAAGATTTGCTATTGTAGCAATTATAAAGCAGCA
Organism: Brachypteracias leptosomus; assembly: GCA_013401335.1. Classification (NCBI taxonomy): domain Eukaryota; kingdom Metazoa; phylum Chordata; class Aves; order Coraciiformes; family Brachypteraciidae; genus Brachypteracias; species Brachypteracias leptosomus. The sequence goes on from VYZX01021631.1 coordinate 75,547, forward strand.
AGAGTTAAAAAGACTATTTTACACAGGTTGTGTTTTTCGCTAGAGAGACAGAGTGTGTAAAAAAGAAAAAAAAAACCAACCCGAAACCCAACAAAAAAACCCCCACATAGTTTATGGCTAAGAGAAGCCAGGTTTCTCCCATTTCTGTTTTTTTTAAAGTGTTTTTACTCAGCAGTCACATTTTTTGTCTTGTGGTGAAAAATGCAACATGAGCAGATGGCAAGTATTAACACGTGAGATGCAGTGCCTGCCTGAAGTGGATTTAACAGGGCTCCAGGTTTCTGTCACTGGCTTGCAGTTAGTTAAGTAGTGTTTACAAGTTAATGAATTTGTTCCACTTGAAATATTTGATGGTATGTTCAGTGGCAAAGGGATCCTTTAGGAGTAATCGAGGAAAGCATGAGGTTTCTAGACACTGAGATTTGAGGGGTGGGCTTTTTTGTCTTTGATTTTAGTATTTTTGCCATTAATATGAAACTGAAGAGAGGCAGAAGGAGCAATGGTAGCTAGCAGTGCACAGCCTTGTTCCCTTACCTTGTGATGCTGCTTGAGCACTGCAGTGATACTGTACCTTAGAGCAGCTCCATATTTGAACCATGTAGTTTGCAGTCATTTATATTAAATGTTCCTAAACCTTAGACAAGGATTTGAAAAACAAATAAAATTTTATGTAGCAAATCAGGCAACATTTTCATATTTTTATGGGGTTTGCTTCCATGCTTGCTTTGGAAGTATGAGTGCAAACTATTAAATAGGCTGCTAAATATAAATTAGCCCACATTTGGCAGCAAACCTGCCTAGAATAGGGTGATCAAATTCAGTACATTTTCAGTTCATGCGTAAGACTCCTTACTACAACACCACATGCTATCTACCTAATAGCACTTGAAACTAAGCCAGCTCCAAGAACTGTATTCATAGTAAGAAACAAATATTGGATAGTGGTAATTGAGCATCATACAGACGTAGTATTTTACACAGCAAATTTCTCTCTGTGTGGAATGCTCTGTTTGTCAAAACTACCTAAACCTGCAAACCAGTATTACTTGTCAGGAACCTGTAAGCATGAGTGCACAGGAGGAGTTAACATATTTTATTATTTGAGCAATTGGTGCCAAAAGAGAATGTTTTGAAGGCTCAGTTGATATTTCTGGTGTTAGTTTTTGAGTTTTGTAAAACTGTAGATTTTAGTTTTGTTTGGGCTTTTATAAAATGTTACTCACTGTAATAACAGTTTATTCAAAGAGGACTGAAGGTCACGTTCCTGTTTGGAAAGGGTGCCATGCTCAGTTCACCTTTGACTTAAAATGTGAGCTCATAACTGCTAGATAAGACCAAACTAATTGCTCTGAATATGCATGAGTGTATCTTTAATACCTAAAAACTGACAGTGATTTACGGTATCCTTTAGGAAAGCTCTCCCAAGTAAACAGTGCTTAGTTGAGTGCCGTTCAGATCGGTCTGTGGGCACAGGCAGCAGCAGAGCAGCTCTCCTGATAGGGAGCCCTGAGCTGGGGGGATTTTGACTCCCTGGGAGCTGTGGGGGTCAACCCCCAGCCTGTCCTGGAGCAGACTGGGCTCCTGCACCAGGCAGTTCGTGCATGGAAATGACTCTTGTTAACCCGTGCGTTTTATTGGGCTTTATAGATGTGTGACATCATTGGCAGCCAATCAGAAAGTGCTTTAGGGCAGAGTTTAAAAGCTATTTCATAATATATTTATATTCAGTGCAGATATTTTGGGGCTTCAGTAGCATTCATTTTGTCGCAGAGTCCATGTGTCAATATGGCTTGGGGGGAAAAAAAAAAAAAGGTATGAAAATAGCATGTTTGCCCTTGATTTTTTTGTAATTCAGCTGGGTGGCAAAATGCTATAGAAAGCGTAGCTGGAATGCTGCAAAACAGTTATTACGGAAATGATTTTTTTTTCCTCCAGCAGCAGTAATGCTGTGAGCCAATCTTGGGTGATTATTGCATGCTCCCTGCTAGGCTGCTCCTGCTTAAATAGCCAGACCTGCAAATATTTCCCAAGCTGCTCTGGTTTGCCAAGAACAAAAATGCAAGACAGTCTGCAGAAAATATGTGCGTATGTGTGTGTGTGTGAGCCAGCCAGAGTCACCCTGGCAGCTGGCTCTGCACTGCTGGAGTCACCCCAGCAGCTCAGCTCACTGGCCCCAGTGGGGCTTGGCTGGGTTCAGTTGGGTTTAGCTGGTCTGGGCTCATTCTCCAGCCCTTGTGCAGCCCTGGGGTGCAGGGGCCTTGCCTTTGCCAAGTGCACCAAGGCCGTTTTATTCCCTTAGTTGATAGAACTTTGCCATATTGAAGAACAGTTTGCTGATAATGTCTCTTCCAGAAAAGTCTGGTTAATCCATGCAACCCTCCCGCCATTGCTGCTTAACCCTTTCATTTCCAGAGTGCCCTCTATAGCAGGACCATATGGGATTGTAAAACCAAAGTATTATGAGAATTTCCGGACCATAATGACAATTTCTGGTATCAGTTGCTACTAAGACAAAACTGTATTTCTTTTTATAGAAAAAAAGAAATTGAGGCTTGTATCAGTGGTGGGACTATTATTACTTTTTATTTTGGGCTGGTTCTCCTCCCACTTAAGCACTGTGGCTGTGCTCATGTCAGGTTGCTAAAAGTTACTATTCACATATGTTCTACAATAAGCCTGCAAAGCATACAAGTGCAGTGCTGACTTCTTCTTCCTGGTGGGATCCCAAAGATTTTATCTGCTCCTGAGCAAATACTTGGAAAGAAGTTTTTCAGATGCTAGCTGTATCTGTAGCCTGCTGTTCAGTGTTCACAAGTGACTGAGAAAATGAGGCATACAATAAGAAGAGAAAGCTTGTTAATGTGCTGTTTTGAGATCACAGAAGTGAACGCCAACTGCAAAGAGCTGTACACAGACCTTGCAACATCGAGAGACTGAGTGGAAAAACTTGTAGCTAAAATGAAATGTCAATAAATATAAGGTGATGCAAATGGGGGAGATGCAGGTGAGCCTTACGTGTATGGTGTTGGTCTCTGAACTCATGTTTTTCACTAAAGAAAGAGATCATGAAGTAGCCAAGATGGCCTCATTGAAAACATTCAGCTCACAGGTCAGTAGCAGGCAAGAGAGAAAATGAAATGTTAGGAATTATTAGGAAAAGTAGAAAGAGATAAAATAAAAACCTTCTTGTGCCACTCTGTGGCTTCATCTTTAACACTGGCTGAAGTTCTGGTCCTAGTTCCCAGCAGAACTAGCAAAGTCATCTGGGTCAGGAGTTTGGAAGCACATCCCTTTGGGAGACAGCTGAGCAGACTGATTTTAGTCTTCTGTTTTCCATACTGAAGACGAATGCACTAGAGTTCTTTGAAATCTAAAACTGCATGAGACAGTAAATAGAAATTATTATCAAGAAATAGTCTCAAAATGAACTAAAGGAGTGTTGGGGTTTTTTCATGCAATATATGACTGAAGTTTGGAACTTGCAGTTGTACTGAAAGAATTATGCATGTTAGATTTGATCAGGCAAAGTCACTGAGCAAAGTTACCTTTCTATTTCTAGGAGCCCCTATGCTGCAAATTCCTCTAGGTTAGGAGAGTATTGAAGGCAAGAATGCCTCATGCTTGCCCTGTTTTTGTACTCTAAGCATCAGCTGTTGGTCTCAGCTGGAGACAAGTTCCTAAGCTTTGATTCTCCAGTGTAGGCACGCTGGCTATTCTTGTGTTTGTGGGCAGATTTCTTCTTGTACTGCTGCAGAGCAGCGTCACAGCCGCTGGCTGGAGGTTGGCATACAAGCCAAACCCCATTGATCTGTATTCCCTGCTGTATTACTTTTGGAAACTGGGTATAATTTTCCATCTCCTATGACTTGTGGGTGGGTCAGTCTCTGTCTGACTGCCTTCCCAATGAGCATTAGAATATTGTATATTTTGCCAGGCTAAGTGTAACACTTCCAGTTTTGCCACATTTCCAGTATCTGCTGGATTATCCGGGGTGCTGTGTGCTTTCAGCTCCTTACAGGGAAATACAGCAGGACTAGGACCTAGCTGTTTCAATACTTTTATGAATACTTTCTCTAGCACTGTTTCTCTATTAGCAATGTTGAGTTTGTTCTAACTGTGATGTCATCAGGAATGATGTGAATATGATGTAACTGTGGATAAAGGGAGAGCTGTTGATATCCTTGTCTTGAGGAAGTCTTTTGATATAGACACCCTTGTATCCAAATTGGGATGTTATGATTTAGGTGGGTTGGACTGCTAGATAGGTGAAAATACTGGTTAGATCATTAGGCTCAAAGGGCAGTTGTCAATAGTTTGTATCTACCTGGATGCTAGTTACAGGTGTAGTTGTCAGATATTTGCCCAGTATGTTTATCAGTGACCTGGAGGAGGAGACAGAATCCACCCTCCTCAAGTTTGTGAACCACAGTGAACCAAGGGGTGTGCTCCAGAACAGGCATCAGTGGCCAGAGGGATGTGCTCTTGTGAATCTTAGTAAAGTCAGGAAGACAAGCACTAAATCCTGCACCTGGGACTATACCCTGCTATGGTACAAGCTGGGGATTGATTGGGTAGACATCAGCTCTGCTGAAAAAGACTCAGGGATTTTTTTAGACAATAGGCTAAGCATGAGTTATCAGTGTGCCATCAGTGAAGGCCAACAGATGTTTTGTCAGTATCAGCAGAAATAGGACTGGTAGATAAAAGGAAGCAATTATTCTTTTTACCTGGGCATTCCTTAGACTTTATCTGGAATACGTCATCTGGTTCGGGGGGCCGCAGTACAAGAAAGATGTTGATAAACTTGATTGAGGCCAGGGAAGGCTCATTGAGATGCTTGGGCTGGGCAGCCTGGGTGTGCTGGGTTTCCAAGAAGATGAAGCGAAGTTTTTTTTAGTGAGATGCAAGCAGGTGAAGGGGAGACAACAGTCATAAATTGCAATGGGATGTTCTGACAGCCTCGTCCAGACCTTCAATGCTGCTGGACCTAGTGTAATAAAACTGGCAAGTTTCTGTATGAAGTTTCATCTCACTTCATTGCCCTCATTTTACAGATAGCAGAACCAAAGTACAGAAACCATAAAGACTCTTGTTTGGAGTCGCTCAGACTACATCCAAATGCCTTCTTAGTATGAGCTTCAGCTCAGTTTTGTCTCGCATCCACACTGCCTGATTGCTTGCATAGTCTCAGACAAGGAGCTGGAAGGTTGTTTTGTATTCTGACAGTACTGAACAGCCAGCCAGCTTGGGCAGCATGCTCTTTCCTTGCCTTGGCTCCCACTGCTGACTCGGAATGAATCATTTACCAAGTTAAGGAAAGGAGTGTGACCTCCTAGAGCTTTGTCGTGTCTATTTGGTCAATCTATTTCTTTATTAGCCTTATCTGATTCCTATTATGATTATAGACTCCTTCTGTATTTAATGCTGCCCCACGCTTCAGATGGATGGTATTATTTTTGTTTGCTTTTGTCTGTGGTAATATTCCAGAAAGTGAAAGCAGTGTGACTTGTTCCTTGGGGACCTCAGCGGCTGTTCCATGTGCAAGAGGCTCCAAATGTTTAAATGCCTTAGATGAAAAAATGTGTTGCTATGAATTGATTTGCAAAGGGACCTATAATTTGAGGCTATTACTATTCTGGTATTGTATGTACTTGCCTCAGACACTGCATTAATAAAGAAAAAGAAAAAGCTGCTCATGAAAGTCTAGGACTGACAGCTCTGGAGTCTGCTGTTTATGCCTTAACTTGTTGTTTCAGAAAGACTGAAAGTCAGGATAAGATGCTTAGTCGAGACTCCCTAGCCATTCATTTTAGTACCTTTGTGGAAAGAGCTAGCTAACATCTGCTTTGAAGGTCTGTGGGTATAACTCAATCCCCTAGGAAATGGACTGAGACTGTCAGCGAGTGGTGCATTAGTGAGTAATGAATAAATTCATTTGGAGTATTGGCCATAGCAGCAGACTTGGACTTTGCACATTTTACTTGGAGTGAGTGCAGCACTGCATTTTTTTTTAATTTATAATTTAACTTGTGCAAGAAGGCAGAAAACCTACTTAACCAAAACCTACCTAACCCTAATACCACATGGGGATTCCCCAGAGGTTAGGGAATGGAATTAATAGCCCAGAAATGCTGAGTTTAAGGCTTGGGGTTAATATGATTAAGACCACAGGTAGAGTTCAAGTAATTTATGGCTTCTATGCCTCAGTTACAATCACTGAATAATACAAGTTAGAACATTTGGAAGTCATTAGGTTCAACTCCCTACTGAAAGCAGGGCTAACTGAAGTTAGACTAGGCTGCCCAGGGTCTTGTCCAGTTTGAACATCTCCAAGAAGGGAGATTTTACAGCCTCTCTGAGCACCTGTTCCAGTCTGACCACATCATCATGTAGAATTTTTTCCTTCTGTCTGATTGGTGTTTTTCTTTCCACACCTTATGTCCATTGCCTCTAGGGTTTTTTTTTGCCATGCAGTTCTGAGGTGAGCCTAGCTCTGTTTTCTCTATAAGCAGCTCTGTCTTCACTCATTAGATAGTTGAAGACATCAATTAAAGTGCACTTCTCTTCTTCAGGCTGAAAAGAATGGCTGTCTCAACCTGTCCTCATAATGTATGTGCTCCAGCCCCCAAGCATCTTGATTGTCCTCTGCTGGACTTGCTCCAAGTATGTCAGTCCAGTAAATCCTTCACGGACTGGGGAGCCCAAAACAAGACACAGCGCTCCAGAGTCAGTCTCACACCAAAACAGAGGGAAGTGATCACATCTCTTGTTTGGTTGTTCCCATACTGACACCAGTATGCTGTTAGCTTCCATCACTGCCAGAGCACTCTGCTGATTCAGGTTTAGCTTCTTGTCTCTGAGGACCACCAGTACTTTCTTTGCAAAGCTGCTTTCTAGCCGGCTGTTAATTAGGTTGGCTAACCATTGTTTGCCCTTATTAGATCTGTGCTGACTCTTTTCAATCACCTCCTTTCTTTTGAAGTGCTGGAAATGGATTCCAAAATGATTTGCTCCGTATTTTCTCTGGGACTGGGGTTAGGCTGAACATCCTGTAGATCCTTATACCTTCCTCCTTGGCGTTCCTGAAGATAAGCATGACATTTGGCTTTTTTCCAGTCATCAAGAACCTCCTCTGATTGCCCTGACCTTTTGGATGGGCGACAGCAGCAACTTTAGCATCCTCAAATGCATCCATCTAGTCCCCAGTTTTGCTGGGTTTTTTTTCTTTTTCTTTTTTAATTTGCTACTATGCTGTAGCGGTACGTATTGGGATCTGCCCCTGTCTTATGCACTTCCTTAAATTGTGCCACTAGACACGGATTTGAGAATTCTGGGAGAAGAACTTGCGGTAAAAACCACACAAAGAATGCAGAGTTATCCTGTGAGTAAAATGAGAATACCTGTGTTGGAGGCATATTGTGAAATCAAATGGCCAACTTCTGCCCTTTGTGTTTCTGCAGACAGAAGTGCTAGGTATTGTTGTTATTATTTATCTTAGTTTGTCTCATTCTTTCTTTCACTCCTGTTCCCTTTTGGCTTTCCTTAAGATTAATACATGAGGAAGAGCCCCAAATATGTTACTGCTTCTTGTTCAGAAATAAACTGAGAGACTGAGAGCGCTGAGGCCAGGGCAGTCTGCCTTAGGAAGCCTCGTAGACACAGACTGCCAGACCAATCACAAATGGCAACAACAAAACAAATCCAGACTTTCCTTTTTAAAGGACGTGCTCCTTCTGTCAACAGTATATCGGGAAAATGATTATATTAGTGAGGAACTGGATCCATCACTGAAGAGAAGAAAGCCTGGTGGATAATGTGCCTGAGCACAAAATCTTACACTACACATTTAGAGAGAACACATTTTGCAGTGAGATTCTTCAAAGCTGTCACATCTCTGCTGCATCCCACACTCTTTTGGCAGGAGAAGAGCTGCTGCATCCTTGTATTTGTCTCCTTACTGAACAGCTAATAAACTGTACTTCCCTGTGGCTTCAGCAAGATTATTGATTTGTGCAGTGATTGTTATGGAGCTGTTGGATAGATCTTTGTTGAAGAGACTGAGAGGAAACAAAAGAAGACATTGTGGTTTTTTCCTTCTATGCGTTTTCTAAATTCTCTTGACTTTATGTATCTCATTACTATTCACAGGATAAAAATAGCTGTTTGACTGTTTTTACTTTTTCATGGTCCTGTACTTCACAAAGGGAAGCCTGATTTATACTTCCCTTGAAGAGATTCTAGTCATAAGTCATAAGTGAAAGGTTGTCGTTAATAACTAATTTCAGGCAAAAGGATATATATGATGCTTTCTGGAGCTTGCATGGAATTGGCCTTGCTCTGAACTGCTTACACAGACCGTTTAGAACAACAGGAAGAAAAAGCTTATGATTTATGATGGCAATGTTAATATGATCATGTTAAGAAGGATAAGGCATGTGCCTTCAGAGTTACAAAACAGATGAGGGAGTAAACTTCATTCTAGTCGGTAAATTTCCTATTTCTGTTGTGTGTTATTTACTTCATGAGCTGTTTTAAGAATGAAACCTACACGATCAGTCTGTGAACAATTTACTGTGCTTTTGAGACCCATAAATAATACTAGAAAGTGATATGATTGCCTTATGTTTGGAAACAGTATGCCTCAAAGTTTGTATTGTCCTCTAATGAGGAGACTAGTAACAGACCACTACAGAAAGAACTCCCTCCCCCCCAGCCCCATCTGTCAGTCAACCAGAGAAAAAAAAACTGATGCAAGTGTCAGTAATCATCTGGAAAGGCCTTTACTAATCCCACAGATTTGAAGGAAAAGGGGAAGGTAAGATGGTCTTCAGACAGAATTCTGTAAAGAATGCATTTACAGAAGTTGTCACTGGAAACTTTTGCGAGTGTTGTGGGTGAGGTCAGACGTCCAGCTTGGCTGACTCCAGCTCACGATGGGCAGAGGTACCAGAGTCAGAAAAGATTCTTTTATTTTCTCATGAAGAAAATTCTTTTTCTTTTGAGTCACATTCTGGGCTTATAGAATGAGGTATTGAAGATACTGTGCATGTGAGTCAAGGATGGAATCCAGCTCTTGTAAGTCCTACTGCATAAAATACATATACTGTGGGAGATAAGCAAAAATTTGTCTCTGAAGCCTGTGTTCTGAGAATTGGAGTGCTTTGACATAGCTATGTTTGCTTTAGGACAGAAAACTACTCCTGTCCTGAAGAGGAGAACTTACACCCATACTCTGGCTTTTGCAATTAATAGTTTTGGCACCTGAGTACAGACCTGCCTTCACTGGTGATTTAAGGTTGTGTGCCAGCCTGAACTGGGATGGCTGTGATGTGGCGACACACTTCCTCTGCTGATGGAGAAGAAAATAACCTCTGGAGGATGAATGGGGAGGACAGCTGGAGGAGGTGAAGTTTTAAACCAGTGCTGCAGGCTGTGCTAGAATTCCTCTGTCAGCCCTGATTTAAATCTGGGCTCTGCCATGACTTGCTGTCTGTTGGGTCACACAACCTTTCTGCCTGGATTTCCCAAGGCATGGTAGTGTTTGACTCATTTGTAAGGCTATTGCTGGAATTAATCTTCAGTTTATTTTGAAGTCACTAATTAAAGGGCAATTCCTTGATGCTGCTTAAATACATTTGAGAAGTTTTAAGAAGCTTCTGAGAAGTTATGTTAGTTAGCCAAGCATAAGCTGTAACACTGGTCTTGCACTGCATGTTTCTTCTCACTTGTGTAAATGATGAGCTGTGTTACATCTTCAGTGGTGTGTTTACTTGGCACGTGCTAATAGAAGAGCCCAGTTCCGTTTGTCTTGGCATGGTGGGATTGGTAGTCCCACAAATAGGAAATAAGAACTACTATGGAAGCCAGCCTAAGGGAAAGAGGTGTCTCTGATGTGGCCATAGCAAACATCAGACCCCTTATTCTCTTCTAAAAACATCCTTATTACATTACTTTCTTGGCAAGCGTTTAACAGAGAAGTACATGTGGGTCAGGGTTTGTTGTGCCTAGCATCAGAGCTGATGGCTGAAGAACGTTTTGGTTCTTTAATTCATACTTTTCCCAAAACTGACCCAGAAGAGTCCACTGCAAGGTCTGGGAGGAATCAAAAGAAGGCTGGTTGGAAAAGTCAAAGTCCATTGGTTTTTAAGAAGTAAATGTTTAAAATTTAAATCTACCTTAGTAGAAATGGAAATTATTTTACCATTGTTATATAAAATTATAGTCAAAATTAAGATAGAGAGGAATCCAAATTGTCAATTTTAAAATTTTGCTGGAAAAAAGTGAGAATGTTTGCTTGGTTGTGGAGCTGCTGAAGAAACAGGTTTCAGGTTTTGCCATTTTGATTTCTACAGTCTAGGTGTTGATTTTAGTACCTGTGAGAATGACCAAATCTGAAAAATAACTATTGCCAGGTAGCCAACAATCTCCTTTGTCTTTGATAGAAGAGTTCAAATTGCTGTTGCAGGTTTCTGTAGAGAAGTGCTCCTTGAGCTGCTTCATTTCCTTTGGGTATCTGCAGTGGTGCTGATCCGCTCCGCAAAGCCCGGCGGTCTGTCGCTGTGAACTAACAGGCCCAAGTACCTTTGGTGGTGTCAAGGGGAAGTGCTGCTTTAGGTGGTAGACAGTAGATGTAAAAGAAATGGATTCAGGAGCTGTGGAAACATGAATAGTACTCAAGGCAAAGTCAGCACCACAGTCCAGCAGTGTGGATGAAATATTTTATTATTGCTTCTTACCCTGGTTTGAAGCAGCAGCATTGATCAGCGCAGTTCAGAAGCATAACTACTCAATAACTACAGTTCTTGTAAATATATCTAAGCTGAACTACCAAGGCTTTAAATTTGGTAGCCTTGAAGGGGATTTTGATTTTGGTGGTGGTGGTTTTTAACCTGGAACGGTTGCTCTCAGTGTAGGAATGAAGGTTCAAGTTACAAGCTAATTTTCCAGAGATGCCACATGTGGAATGTCAACTTCTTTTTTTCTGTGTGAAGTAATATCCTTTCTCCTTCTCTCAGGTAATCTACTGTTTCCTCTCTCTGTGAAAATAGCTCAATGTTTTAGCTGTAATGGTCAGGCACACTGCAAGTAACCTGGATAAATACAGTGTTTGGAATAGGGTCAGAAATCCTTATCCAGCCCTTTCTGCTGAGGCACTTGCTGGCTGCAGCAGTGCCCTGCACCACAAAGAGCCCCTACCTACTGCGCCTGCCTCACTGCTGCCCAGTGTGCTGATTATACCTGCAGACAGGTGAAGTGCTACCAGTCCCTGGTGTGTTTGGGAGGCTGTTGGGAAAGAGAATAGTCAGGGACAGATGGATGAATTGTCTTGCTGGGCTAGACTCATGGTCCCTGCTTATAAAAGCTGTATAAAAGCGGATTTCTGGACAATCTTGCAGATACTTGGATAGAAGGGAAATTGTCAGTGTTCACACCAGGAATTCTTGCAGCACTCACCTTAAGTGTAACGTTGCTGTGCAGACTGACTTAAGCCTGGCTATGAAAATAAAACTGAGCAAGCAGACACACTCAGCTCAGCATTTATTTTTTCTTCAACAGAAGATAGAATCTGTCTCAGTGTGAATTAAGCTGTTTCCTGGATGTGATATAACCTGTAAGCGATCACCTTTTGACCCAGCTTTGCTGTTCTGATGGTGGGTTGCAGTTGTCAGAGTAACCACTATGCTCTTAAATGGGTCATTTTCTTACTGCTCTCGTTTATTTAGCTTTATCAGCCGGGGGCCTGGCTTTTAGGGGCTTCAAACTGTATTTCTCAAGGGACGCTTTTAGTACCTTAGATACTATGTCACACAACTGCCTGTTAAAATGCAGCTGACTGAAGTCTCTAAAGCTGCTGTTTTAATCTTTCGGGCATGATTCTACATGCCATTTCTTTTATTTGCCTGCAAGTGCAGAATTGTTGTGCATACTTTATTTTTCAAAAGCTTTCTCAAATGTTTTAATCCTTTCATTCCTATTTGATCTAGCTTCATCTAAACCTGTTAGACTATAATTCCTCTATAATTCCTTTAATCTTTGTTTCCTCAATTTATTCACTCATTGTTGAATCTTTAAGTTAATTAATAGTTTCCAAGTTTGGGAGAAAGAATACAGGGCATCTCACCAGAGATCTGCTTCCAGCCTGTGTTTTTCAGATGCAGTGGACACTTGCTACTATATGCTCGGCTGTCTCAAACCTGAGCTAAGAGACAAGTTAAAAGGAGAAATAAGGATTTGCATATTTGTACTAAATAGGTGCCATAGGTGCTTACAGAGGCCACTGGAATGGCAACACCTTGCCCAAGGCCTTTATAATCCGGATTAGACATAAACACAGTTTAGTCTTATGGTTACTTGGCCTTCAGCAAGGTACTGCTGTAGTCAGTGCCACTGTGGTGTGTGCTATGGTTGTATGTTGTGGTATGGCTGCCATCCTAACGAGAGCACCTACTTTGTAAGGGCCATAATCTGGTCTTTATTAGATTGTGACAGACATAAATCAAGTGATCTAGAGGTGAAAAGCTATTTGTTACTACTTAAACCTTTCTCTTTTGATGACTTTAATAGGCTTTGGAATCCTCCCCCTTCTTCCCCCACTTTCCCCCTTAGCAGGTAACCATATCACTTTTCCTTTAGGTTTCACAGCAGCCTGACCACAAAGGAATTATTTCATCTCCAGTCTCTGTGATGTGCACAGTGCAGAGATTCCTCATGCCCTTGTCTTTTAACCTTGTGTGGTGCTTGTACCATTGTGAAAGCTTTTTACAGGCCCCTTCCTTGTAAAATACCATCAAGTCATATGGATGAGTCTCTTTGCCTCTCATTTCCTATTGATTCAGCAGCTGTACTTTAAGATAATGAAGACTGAAGTAGTTCCTTTAACATAAGCTGGTAACAAGAGTGTTCCTTGATGGAAGTTTGGTGTGGGTGTATGTAAAACAGGAGTTGCTTCTATAACTATTTATGGCACAGTTACAGGAAGCCACCCAAAAGAATCACCTGTGTCAAGAGGGTATAGAGAAAATGTATAGTACCTGCAGGTCAGGAAGGACCAAGTATGTGTGAATCACAGTATCTGTAATACTGTATAACAAGGTATTATTAATCAAAACATCATATTACAGATTACCCTGTGTATTCCCACCACAATCATGGCATCACCTATTTGGAGGAATTCTGGATTGTAAGTGCTAAGGATAAGCAGTATAAAATAACCAGTTACAAGGTGGAGAGGGGCAGTGGTTTCATGAGCTATGGGAAAGCCTGAGTCTACTTTGAAAGTCAGTTTGAGAGACTTACATCCTTAGTTATGTTTGATTGCTCCGATCAGGGCTTTCTGCAAACAGATTGCCACTCGACCTGTTAAGTTTAATTACTGTAATTCCTAACACTTACTTCTGCCTTGTTTTCTCCTGGTATGATCACTGGCAATATTGCCCTAGAAATGAAGGGCAGATTATTTTACTTTGAAAATTTGAGCGATTTTTAACTTTTTTCTCTCTACTTTTCTATGGAAAATACAGAAAATGTTCATATTGCACATTGTTACCACTGACTATTGTTACAGATTCTTTGGCCAGGGTTTTTTCTCCTTTCTAATTTGCAGAGGTAAACCTCGTTGCCAGTAGTCCCTACATGATCAGATTCTTCATCCTGCCTTCCTCAGTGGTTGTGATTTGATTTTTAGTCCTAGATGAAAAAACTTAGTTACATTTTACATGAAAAATTCTAGTATTCTGCCCATTAAAAGGAGCTTATCTCCTTTTGTTTGGGTCTGCACATAAAAACTTCAAAACCACATGCATCAGTTGATGATTATCACTAAGGTGTTTCTCCCCCATAGCAAAGTGTGTATATCCCAATAGGTTCTTCTCGGAGAACAGAGCATTGATCTCCGGATGTGTCTGAGCTGGTCAGCAGCCTCCCCTCATCCTGCCAGCTCAGACAATGCCGGCACAGCAGTGTAGCCAGTACCTAGGGCATAGGATAAATGAATATTTACTTCTTAAATTGTGCCTTGATGTATTTAGAGAGCTAGTAATTCCAAAGAATTAGCAGCAGATACTCTCAAGAAATGTTTGTAGCCAGATGCGCATCTCGAAACACATGAATGAGCATTAAATACAAATAAATGTGAAGATTACCTTTAAATAGCAAGCTATTCTCTGAAAATATGTTAATTTACAGCCTGAAGACCATTTGCTTTATAGAAGGGACAGGCTCTTCATTTTCCATTGAGCCTGTGACTTTAGCTAGAGGTTGAATTGTTGCACTACAGAAATATTACTTTATCTCAGTTCAGGATTAATCAGTTATTTGAATTCTTAAAAACCCCAGAAGCAAAACCAAATCCCTTTCTATATTTCTTCTGTACTCAGTATTTTGCAGTGTTACTAATTCATTTGCATTTTTCTGTGCTTTAAAACTAATTTCCCTTGTGTCCTTCTCTATTTTTATCTGTTCAATATTAACCCAGTTAAGATGATTGCAAAGTCTGTAGAATCAGGTGTGAAAGCAAACAAACACCTTTACGTTTTCAGCATCCTTTACAGAGCCAATTATCTCGTACTGGAAAGTGACTTCAGTTCTGAGATGCCATTCCTCTCCCCACCCCCGTGTCTCTTTTACATGGTTATCACCTTAAAGTGTTATTTTCTGTTCTTTAACAGTCAGATTCATTTCTGTCCTGTTCTTGTTTCAGAGCCATCCCCTATCAGCAGCACGCTCCTATGACCTGCCAAAACTCTACCGAACTGAAGACTTTTTTCCTACAAACTATGTAGGTACTAAGTATCAAAATAATTAATTTTTGACTATCAAAATGTTTTTAGGAAAAGCTGCCTGACTTTGTTCTTGTGGTATGTACTTGATGACATTAGGATGAAGCCACTGTTACATTTCAGATCTTTGTCTAGCATGTTGAAGGGAAGGGGAAATTTCTGACCATACTGTGGCTGTTTGGAGGCTGGAACATTTATTCTAAGATTTGATCGCAGTACTTTGCACTTACTTGATAACCTTTCTAAATCAATCGAAGAAAATCTACAAAACCTCACTTTGTTTACCTTCGCATTTTTATATTTAAAATGATCAGGTTGAAGAGTGCTCTAGTAGAGTATGTTAAAAGTGCCAGGTAATGTGCTAATACTGCCAGCTTCACAAATACACAAATGTTCAGATTTTACAAGAGACCATGAAGCCAGTAACAGAATTTTAAAATTCAATGAACTGCACGTGGCTGAAGCTTCCAGCACTCTATTTCAAACCAGGATTAGGGTTTGACAAGCTGTTGTGTAACATAACTTGAATGGTATAAATAAACTTTCTGCAAAGCTGGTACAGACTTTGGGATGTGCAATTTTGTAATGCAGATGCTGTTTAGCCAGGACCAGCAGGACCATAGTTCATCTCCACACCTGTGGGTTTTTGTTTTGATTTTTTTTCTTACTTCAAAATAGGCCTAGGGAAACAAAACCCACTCAATTCTCTGAATAAAGAACAGTAGGAAGAGAAGGTTATACACTTTTCAGAGGATCACCTTTGTATACAGTACAATATGGAGAAACAGAAATAAATGCTCTTGTTTTAAAAATACCTGTGGAAAACCTCAAGATGGAGAACCCAATCCAAAATCTGTAAAGGGAAAAACATAAAGCTTATGGTGAAAGTAAAGCTGCATGGCTTTGAGTAACCATGGAGACCAATGCTTTTCTGATGCGGAAATAAATGAACTCAACCTTTTCATATTTATTAGTGGGACTGATGATGAAAGATAAAGTCAAATTAAAATATAAAGCAATAGAAGACAGACCTAGTCAATGTCTCTGCCCCTGCAATGCAGGTTTTTGTAACAAATTATTACAAATGAGCTGATACTACAGAGAAGCAAATTAGTTATAAAAGGAACAAAATACTCTTTGTTATACCAATCTGTTTATGCAAATATCAGCTTCTTTATTAACAGAAATGAAGAGACAGTACACACAACATATTCCTGAAATCTTTTGGCTCTGATAAAAATGGAAATAAACTTGTTCTAACACCATAGCAGTGTATGAAATAGATGTACTACAAAATGGTGAACTGTTTACGGAAACTCTGTTAGTGGATATTTGAAATGTACTCTTTTCCTGGTGGTAATGATAGAATTTTCCTATAAAAATACTGGGTGAATATTCAAGTTTCTATCTTGAAAATACATGTCAAAGGGTCAAATATTAATTGGCAAGTTGTTGCTACAGAAATGTTACTGCTGAACAGAGGATGGCAACATTAAATGTCACTTGAACTGTTGGTAAGATTAAGAGTTTGTGAGATAAAACTTCATTGCAGGCCATGCAACGGAACATCATGTAAAAGGTTTCAATTGAGTACAAATCCCAGTGTAAAGGGTTAAGTCACGGTACCCAAAGAAAAGTGCTGAGATCAAGTGTGACTTTAGTGTCTGATGCACCAGATGATAGAAAACAGGGATTTTATCAAAAGCTGCCTCTCTGTCCCTGCTGGAAAATAACTGCTTAGTTTGGAGCAAAGCTGAGTGGCTGTAACTGCTTCACAGAGTGAGGGGGCGGGGATGGAAGGAGTGTACTAAGGGAAAGAGGAAAAGTGTATTTGTGGAACCAGGACATCTCTGCTGCAGGTCAGTGCAATGAGCAGTGCTTCAAAACAACAGTTATTACAAGCCCATATGAACCTACATAGAAATAAAGCATCATATAAAATGCAGCTACCCTTAACAACCTCAGGCTGTCCTTGCCACTCTCAGGTATTCAGCAGAAGTCCAATAACAGATCACACCAGCTCTGAAGGAGTTTCTGTTTCTAGACACAAGACAGCTTTGTCCAACAATGTCTACATTAATAACCTTCTACTTCATTCTCAACTGTTACAACCTTTAGATTTCAGATTGTGTATTTAAGATGGAAAACACCCTTTGTTTTGCTTCAATTCAGGTAAACTGAAGAAAACAAATTCCTTAAGGAAGAGTCTTAAGTTAATGGTCCTTCTGCTCTGGTGTGCCGGCCAAAGCCTGGCCAGACCAGTATGTTTTCAAGGTCTACCACTGAATACAGCAGAATTCAAATGTCATCTTGAGCTGGCTACTCTGCAAGTACAGCTGGCATGCTTCTAAGTTCTGCTATAGAACTTCAATCATGTAGGTAAAACTTGGGTAACTTCCATCTCATAAAATTATAATGCTGTGATATGTTAAGATTACACAAAATGGGCTTAAGGTTCCTCCAGTTTTATTGGGCCCTTCACATCTTCTGCTTTTTTACTTCCTCAAAAATGTGTGGTTAGCCTCAAATCTAGAAAGGAATTCTTGCCTAGGCTAAAATCCAGATTTGAAGAGTAACTTGTTTGAAATACTAGAAAGTTTACACCACTGAAAACAACCACCCTCAATCCTTCTTGATATTCTTGGTAAGACAGACTATTTTTGAGTAAGACTTCTAATTTAATCACTATATAAAATGGTATTTCCTATCATGGAATTTTCTGGCAAATGAAGCACTTCTAAACAGTTTGTATTTTATAGCCTTACTATTCACTTACTACAGTAAACAGGAGCTCAGAATTTAGAAATTTTGCTTTAGAGCTCACCAGTACCAAATTAACCTTGCTAGATAATGAGACAAATATTATGCAGATTCATAAGATACCAGATTTTTTATTTCCTTGCTTAACAGGTTGTTGTACTAGTACTAAACAATTGGGGTTTTTAAAAAGTGGTTTTTTAATGTATTTGTAGAATCCCTTAAAGCCTAAATGAAATAAAACAAATTCTGAAATGTCTTGTTTTCAGATAGTAGCCTCCTGTAAAACAGCAGCACACAGGGAGAAAGGAACATAACCAAGTTTTCTTAGCAAGGAATAACCTTCTCTAGGACTTTGGGCGCCTGATTTTGTTGGGAAGAAGATTACCAACCCCCTGACAACTGTAAGTGGTAGTTAACAAACTCAGCTGATTTACTGAAAAGTTATTTTTAATGAAATAATTCGTAAAGCCTGAAAAAAAAGAAGAGTTGAGTCTCAAGTTTTAAGGCAGAGCAACACAAGCTCTTGCTGATGTAAATGTCAAAAGTATTTTTCCTGTATTGTTCTTAAAATGTATCTTCTACCATTTGAGTGCATAACTGGGAGTCAGTCCAACTTCCACTCCTCCAAGTTAAAAAAGCAGAACGAAAGTCTGTATCCCTTCTGTGTGGAGGGAAAGGACAAGACAAATCTAAACCGTCTTCACCTAAAGGTCACTGTTTTCAGTCCTCACTTCACACACATAATTAGTTGAATAAAACCCAGAAATGCTCATTCCAAAGAGTGGCAGCAGCACAGGGTAGTTGCACAACATGAGAGCAGACACATTCTCATCCTTGGCTTATCCTCCTGGGAAATGCAGCTTATACCTACCCGGGACTGCTAGAGAGGGACTGAAATGTTTTCTCAGGATCTCTGTAAAATGGTTTTGCTGTTTAGTGTTGAAGAGCACACAACTATTTCCTCCTTTACAACATCAATGAAAATTTCACACGTCAATTTAGTTCTTGTAAAGTATCAAAAAGTAGGTACTCTGATATTGATTAGCCTCATCACTCTAATTAAGGGTAGCTTTGTTCTCATCACAATTAGATCCTCTTCAGTAAATGATTAAGCTCGATGAGGTTGTGGTTGTGCTGCACACTTGCCAGAATGCAAGACTGGCTTGACCAAACCAATCACAAATTCTAACAAATGGATTTTTTCTTTAGTATTTAAATTACTTTTTCTACAAATCCAAAACAGGGCTGTAGCTTGCAAGGGATGCTCCTTCATGTTTAAAGGGTAAGGATTCAAACACCTTGGCTGTCGATTACCCTCCGTCCGTGGTGCTTCAGAGACAGACGTGGTTCCAGGTAACTTTTTAATAGGTGAAAGTGATCTCCATTCATATCAGTACAAAGGGATGAAAAATGCAATTCATAGACCTTGTTTCTCCAGGATGCAGAACAAGCAAATCACTACAATCCTATGTATAAATTAGTGTTCTAGAATGCTAAGTAGTACAGACAAATTCAGCCAAAGTCAGTTTTGTAGGATTTTCAATATACTTGAAGAGGTCAGTAAGAAAGTACTATACAGACATGTCCCAGCAGAGCTGTGGAGCACTTTGGCAAAAAACCAAAACAAAACAGGGAATGAATGTAGCAAGGTGGGATTTACCAAACAGGAATGTAGCACTTGCATGTAATAAAGCAAATATTTACATTAAGCACAATACAGCAATTTATTTAGATGCTTAAATGAAGAATACAAAGGGAAATAAAGATCACAAAATTATACATACTACAACAGTGTGTCATATATTAGATGGTATAAATGAATACAACACCTTGTTGGTGTTAACTAAAGATAAAACTAAATATCCAAAACACAGCACTTTTGTTTCAGCGTGCTGCTTCAACACAATACACTTTTATACAGATCTAAAAGGTGTCAAAATTAGTAGCTGCAAACTTGTTTCTTGCATGTGATTTTTCTTTTTTAGCTTAAAAGATTTCAGAAAATGGCTCTGAAATACGTTCGTCATCAGTTGTAACGTCAAGGATATTCAGAACAAGAAAATTCTATAATACAATAGAGTCCAGATATATTTTTTTATGTTGCTGGCCTCTGTTTTGAGATTGTACAAGGTTATGTGCAAAAACTAAGTTTGTCAAAATCCATACTATAGCAGTTTCAAGCTTTTGCTAGGTAAACTAGATACAGCATTTATTACACAGCAGGGCAACACTAAAAAAGAGAAACAAATCTATGATGGGTACACAAGAACAATTTCATAAGCTTCACTTGAATAGGTCTAAAAGACTGTACAAATATACATTTCAACTATTCAGAATGATACATGAAAAAAATCAATTTCCCCATAGTCTACTATACACGTTGAACTGGTAGCTTGTATGGTTGGCCCTACACTACCATGTGAAAAAGGGTAATGTTTAAAAAGACATACAACTGAACATGTACAAGAGTGAAATAAATGTTGAAAATGCAGATAAAATAAACCTCTGCTTTTCTCTGTGTGCATTCTGGAGCCACCAGCTTAGCCGTTTTCACATTAAGTTACTGTGCTCATCCCAGCAGGTATTCTCAAGCAAGATCAGCCAACAGCATCCTTAGACAACCACCGGAGTAACCGTGGCCACAACCACCGCACGCCATGACCTAGCCCTCGGCAGGCAGTACCACTTAGAATTTAAGCTTAGCAGTCATACTGAAATGAAAGTGTTGAGACAGTTGTGGAGTGGATCGTGCTACTGACACCTCCGAATCGAGCAGCTCACGCTTGCTGGCTACTCAGCTCCACACCAGTTAAGCTGCTGTGCATTGGTTCTGCTACTCCATCAGTCACACTGTCAAACTGCTCTCCGTCCTCACTGTCAATTGTGCTATTCTGCCATTCCATCTGCTGATTTGACAAGCTCTCCTCCATCTCTGATGCATTTTTCCATTGTGACTGGTCCTTAGGCCAAAATTCTTCTACTTTTCCATAGGAACGATTCTTCCACTTTGACTGTTCTTCATCACTTTCAGATCCACCCTCTTTTGTCTCAGCAGTCGGTTTACTGCTACTGGCATCTTCACTTTGAGAGGATTCATCCGTCCACACCTCTGGTTTTACTTCTGATGTATTGTCTTCAAAATCAGAAACCTGCTGAGAACCAGGCCCACTTTCAGACTGTGAAGCTCCATCTTTCCATTCAACAGCATCATCTTGATCACCTTCGCTATCTGAAACATCACCTACCAGTTTTGTAGGTTCTTCAGCAGAAATAATATCTTCATATTTAGAGCTTTCCTCTTGTTTTTGATCAGACTTCTCTGGAGACTGTATTGTACTTTCTTCAATGATTTCCTTGGATATGCTGTCCTCTGGGTTCTCCACTGTGCTATCAGAAGAGCTTTTCCCACCACCGTCAGAAATACGCTGACCAAACGGGCTACCACTTTCATTGTATTCCTCTTCTATATTTTCATAGCTGTCAGAGGAACTTTCATTTTCTTTTTCTACATTTATTTTTTTGTCAACAGTCTTACTAACATTGACTCTGGAATTCTTTTCATCATGGTTTTCAAACAACCACTCAGCATCAAAATCCATTTCATGTTTCACCTTGTTCAACTCTTTCATATTGAAACCAAGCAGCACACCAGGTTTGTATTTTTCACAATCTCTAACACATTTCTTCCTTTTGTTACTAAAATGAGATGCAATGTCAGATTTCCATAGCCACAAACTGGCAGCCAGCTTTTCAATCTCTCTCCTAGTGGGATATGGTTGCTTATTAAAATACTTTGTAAGAAATGTTTTCCTGGCTTCGTAGGAATCATCTTCATGACCCTTGGGGTCTAATGCTAGAACTACAGGTTCTTCAGGCTTCTCCTCGAAGGCAGAGGGGGAGTCATCATCATCCATTTTCCTTTTCTTCATTAGTGAGAACTCCATGTGTTCGTACGTACGCTTTACAGGTGCCACAGCTGGAGACTGACTTAGCCGAGATGAGGAGGTCCCTTTGTCCTGGCCATTCTGAGTCTTCCCAACCCCTCTGCAGTGAACAAGGTGCAGTGTTATCGTGGAGGCAGTCATGTTACTAGTATATACACCAAGGCAGTGGATGCATTTGTAGGTTAGCTTTTTCTCAACTGGATGAACTGTCTGAATTACTTGATGCCTCTCCCGTAGATGATGTGCAAGTGCATCAGAGATGGGTCCTTTTAAGATTGAAAAGCACAGAGGACAGAGAGTTTTCCCCACATCTTTTTTGTAGGGAACTGCTGCTTGTGGAGAACTTTTTACAGGTACATCGGACTTCTCCTGGATTTTCGGCTGTGGTTTGGGAGGAACTGGGGGAGTGTTCTGAGCATGGTAAGCTACAGATTCAGCAGGAGCATCTCGCAGGTTGTAGGTGGTTACAAGAAGATGTATATTCGTGTGACTACCCTGCTGCAATGTCAAATCAAAGGTTAGAGTGGAATCAGTTTTAGGTCCCATTTCTTCATCAACATGAACCATTCGCATGTGAGCAGCCATCTTTTCAACGTCATTGAAGGTGGAACGGCAATACGGACAAGACAGACCATGTATTAACATATGATTAAGCAACGTGTCAGTGGGCAAATAGCGATTACAGTATAGACATTTGCTAGTGAAATTGTGTATTTTCATTATATAGTTAGCTACTGCAGGCACCTTTTCAGCCTTGTGCTCCTTTTCAAAGTGGACACTATACACATTTTCAGGAAACAGCTCATTACAGATTGTACAGATTTTCCACTTCTGTGTGGATGATGTATTGACAGCGGAAGGACCTGTAGCAGCTACAGGAGACTTTGAGCCAGACTGACCTAATACTCTTGAAGCTGCCTGTGACTGGGATAATGACGTCTGTTTCAACTGAGCTGATGAGAGAGAAGACGAATTGGCAGACTGCAGAGAGTATCTGGCCGAGGCCTGTGATCTCTGCTCCCCTCCAAGACTGTAAGCCCTTCCATTTCCACTTGCTGAAAACTGCTTCATTGTTTGTGATTGTTGTGAAATAGAAACTGGTGAATTTCCACTCAAGTTCAGCCTTCCCCCTGGCTGACCAACATAACTTGGTGGTACTGATTTGACTCCGTAACTGTTTTGTTGTAGGTGCACATTTGACATCATATTCACTCCTGCAGAATTTAATGTAGGCTTTGGTATTGTGAGTCTGTTCATCATCTGTTGTGATGAAAGAGATCGGACGCTTCCGGGGGAAAGGGGACCCATCCTCTGAGGGAGTCCCATGGACTTTTTATCCTGTGGTTTTGGAGCTATTAGCATCAAAGGTTTAGATCTTGGAACCACTACATTAGTGTGACCTATCATTGCTGTAACCTGGTATCCTATACGTTCGTGGTCTTCGATAACATGCTGTACTAAAGCTTCGTATGACTTCGGCATAAAAAGGCATCGTTTGCAGTGGATACCACCCTCCTCTCGGGTACTGGAACTTAACGGAACCGCACCATTGAGTGACTTCTCACCTCCCTTCGCTACGTAAGGAGCGGCCACATGCTGAAAATGTTCCCTGTAAATGTGCTTTCTAACTATTTCATAGAGAGGATCTCGGTAAGTGCACTTCTTACAGTAATAAACAGCTTGTTCTACACTGTCAGCCTGCTTAGGTTTAAGGCTATCATGCTTGTTTTTATCTTTAAAAGTGCTGATGCCTCCACTTGGTGTATTGGCATTTGGAGCATGAAATATTTTAATGTGCGTTTCCAAAGTCTTTTTGTCCGCATTGAAAGTACAGTAAGGACAATTGAGGAGAATCCTATTTTCAAAGTCTTCACTATGAACATTCCGGAAGTGGCTTTTGTAGGCTGAAAAGAACTTCGAGGAAAATGGGCATGCACTGCAGCAAAAGGGCTTTGTCCGATAGTCCTTAAACAAAGAACAAAGCAGAAACTAAATATTGAAAAGCAGTTTTTAGAAAAACATCCATGATATTCCCTAAACAATAATGTTTCTAAATAATAGTCTCAAGACCCACTGCAACAATCTCAAGCCTTCAGATTCATTCCTTCTCTCCAATTTTTGACCTGCAGATCAAGCCCTAAAAAGTTTATCATCTGAACGTACACGTGATGTGGACAGTGCTAATTTTGAGGTCCCTCAAGGGTCTAACCATACACTCAGCATGCAAGGCTAAAGCATAAGCATCTTTCTTCACTAGTCAAAAAAAGAAACCTCATTCCCTGCAGCTGAGCTGCACGAAGAAGTTCAGTGTAAGCTCATTTCCAGGGGAAAAGGCAAGCATAACTGTAGGATGAGACTGTGTCCAGGAGTTAGTTCCCATCAAAATCTGCCAGACATTTCTCGATAAGATAGATATATAACTGCACCTGCTTCAATGTCTTAATCCATTACCAACTTTAGTACAAAAGATGCTCTTGAAAGCTTATTTTTGGTGAACGTATAGCCTTGACTTACCAACTCGGATAACTAAGGCTGCACAAGCCCTCAGAGCCACCACAAGCCTTCTCCTTCTGATCAAAGCACAAACCTGATTTTTTTAAACCAATCTCAAAAATATCTGAAAATGCCACACTTGTTGTTTCCCTGCACCATTTATCAGTGTGGTATTTAACAAGTTGCCAATGCAATTCTTGTCAACTGTTGTACAGAAACTAAAGTTACATTGGCCTCAGAGAAAGCCACAAGCAATCTGGCATTTCAGATGAGATAAGACGTGAAATTCAAAGTAACAAACATTCATCACGAGTGTCAAAATAAGTCTTGTGCATCAAGCTACACATAGATCACTTTGAGTAGCTGGAGAGTTGTGCTTCCCCTCTGCATAAGTAGTTGGGAATATACACTCCTGTCACCTTCTGCTACCTCAGACATCTGCTGGGCTGCAGACAAGATACAACAGAGCAAACTAAACAAAAACTGTCTCCTTTTCTATTACAATTTTTATTCTGGAATTAACTAGAGAAAAGGACAACATCAATCAGTGAATTTTATGGAACACAGTAATAAGGAGATGTTTTTAGATTAACACTACACTAGGAATCTGTCATAACACAGGTTCCTGTTTCCTGTAAGAGCACTACTTGATCTTTCAGATGCTAAAACGGATTATTCTGTAGAGAGATTTCTAACAGTTCTGTCAGTGCTGGTATCACTGTGTTGTACCGTTGGTAGAGGCTACTGCAGTGGACACAACTTGACTTAAATGCATCTAATCAGAATCAAGTATTATTTCCTCCCTCCACTTCTAGCTCAATTCAAGTTTCCTTTATTACTGGCTTAGATACACCAAAAAATAAGACTTCCAGTGCTGTATAGAACTATATATGCCTAAACCAAATCTCAGGTATAGTCAGGTTATGAGAATCTTCAGCTGTGGCAGACAGCTAATAGAGCTACACCACCAGTGGAGTCAGCAGCAGTTAGGTGTGTTCACTTAAACTACTTCTGAAATGATGAAAACAGGTAATGAAACATTTAAGGGAAGGTAAAAAGCTTATCACAAACTGTATAAAATTGTTGATCTTTTGACCAGAAGGATGGTGAAATTGTGCTAAGCTTGAAAACGCAGATGGGCTCTTAATATGCAGTTGTCAAAAAGTAAGATTTCTTGACCAATCAGTTCTCCGGTAATTGGCTATCCATATACTAAGGTAAAGACCAGGACTATTACTTCTAAGAAAAAAAGAAAAGCACAGCTTTTTGCTGTCCCTTAAACTGACAACAAATGAAGATCATCAGGTAAAAACTGCAGGAAAAGCTCTTGGCATATTTGTGAAACACCTTTAGTACAAGTCCTCTTCAGAATCAGATGTGCCAACATAAACTATTACCAACCTGATTTTTTGTAAGCGATGGGTCCCACAATCCTACATCTTCCCATGTAGTGTTTTTCAAATAAAAGTCATTAGGTTCAAACTGCTTAAAATCCTGGAGAAGGGGAAGACGGGAAGAGAGTACAGAGAATCAAAACCAAAGACCAACTGCTTCCTGAAGCAACTCTGGCAAGCATCCAGGCAGTCCTCCTAAATGCTGCTGTCAAACAACAGATACTGCTCGAGGAAGTGTGTGTATTTAACTCTGGAGAAGAGCTGTGGGTAGTCTCAATATCATAAACCACCTCTAGAACTATTTTCAATACTCATCCTCCTAATTAACCCAAGGCTATAATTACATACCTGCCCTTTCAAAAGCAGTCATGGAGAAAAATATTCCTGTGCTAGTGCTAAATATTTCAGATCACATAAATGCTTTACCATAATTCTGATGTTTGGTTTTTTGTTTGGTTGGGTGGGTTGTTTCTTTTGTGTGTGTGGGTGGTGTTTTTGTTTGGTTGGGGGTTTTTTAAATTTTTATTTATTTATTTAGGTGTTTATTACTTTAATTTCAGATAAAAGTTTTTAAAGTTTGACTACATGCTTGATGCCCAAGAAGCCCAGTTCCTAATAAAAAAAGAAAAATCTTATTAAGTACTTTGGCATTTCATCTTTGGCATGTAAGTCAAGCAGCACATAAGGACTCAAAAACCAGTATTTCCACTGAAACAAATACTGAAAGGAACATCATCCCAGTTCAGAATTTCATCCTTAAAAATTACACTTGCTCCACAGATCTTCTGAGCAGGAAGGACTGACATTTCTTTCTCTTACTCATCTCATTTAAATGTTCTTTAGAGACACTAACAGAAAAGCCAAAGCAACCAGGTCATAATTTGCTGAGTACTCTGAAGAGCTGAGGTGTGTGAACTGACAGCACAGAAATTAATGTTCAGGAGAGAAAGCTGCACTTTTGGGATCATAGTTATGAAGTCTGTCCAGAAGAATAGCACAAATATCCTTCCTTCTGGGAACTAAAACAGGTACAGATGTGATTCTTTACCTTGATGACCTACTGTTAGCACTGACAAACACTTCATGAGAACCTCAGAACCATCTTCTGTCCCCCAAGAACGTCCTACACCTCACTAAGTTCTCGCTCTGTTCCTCAATGTTCAGTGAGCACGTGCTCTTTTTAGGAATCCAACATAAATGATAAATCAGTCACATACAGCCTGAAGTGCATCCTGTCTCCACTAAACTCTCTAAAAAAGTGTTCACAGGTACATTTTATCTCTAGTTATTAATTAAGTCCTACTTTGTTTAGAACTTCAAAAGCAATGCTGGAGTGTAGCAAGGCCTGAACAAGGCTCGGGTGGAATCCCAGCATCACTCAGAAGTGGATGAGAACAGGAGTGTGGTGTAGGAACAGCACTTCAAAATTCACAGTAAAAATTTAACATTTTGTGAAACAGGTCTAAAAATAACATCATATACTAAAGGCCTCGCAGTCCCACTAACTTTGGAGCATTTTAACTCTAACACTTGGGAGGTATCATACTTACTTCTATATGTTCTTTACAGTATTCCAAACCAATGTCACTAAGTATTTTTTTCACAGTTTTCCGGGCCTTTCTTAAACTGCCAAGGTTGTTGACAGGAAGTTGGAACATAGTTTCTATTGAAAAAGAAAGTAAGAGAAAATATTTAAGTCAAATGTATTTTGTCTGATAGTGTTGCACTTTTAAGTATTAGTAGTTTTCTGAGTCATTTTACCCACATAATTCAGTATCAGAGCTGTAGCATTAACTAAGAAACTACCACATTTTCTGTCTGATTTGTTCTTAAATGAGGCTGGCCATAAAGCTAGATATTGACAAACTTGAGAGCACTTAAAAAAAACAACAAACTGCTGTAACAGCTATTGCAGGAGTAATCAGCTACATTTGGAAATAATTTTTTTTTTAAAAGGACTTATTTACATGAAATTTACCTCCTATACTGAAGTACCTAAAAACTCTATTTATCTTACGTGCAAACATATCCTAACTGATTTGAAAATTGGTAAGTTGAGCTTGAAGGTTTGTGTCAGTCTTGGAACAGATTTAATAGTATCTCTTCAGTGAGAAAGATGCTTCTTGCACTCAACTGTAGGTAGGATAAGACATTAATAGCATCTCCTCCATGCACTGTGTTTGTAGCTTTAGATGGCTGACAAGCTGTTGAGCAAACACTCTTCTTTTATTAAGATGGAACCCGAAAGCTTGGCTGGAGCCCTTCAGAGACATAAATCACTGGAAGGAGTACAAGAGATGGCTTAAAACCTCAAAGTCTAGCTGGGTATTTTCACCCTACAAGACAACCCTTCCTTTCAGTTCCACACACAGAGACAGCTCATTCCAATTAAACTGCCCACTAATGACTGGGGCTACCCAGCTAAAAGAAAGTCTAAAATTTTAAGATACATGGATCCCCAGATTCGGTCAGTACCACTAAGATTTCTTCCAAACACTAATAAGTGGTCTCACTTTGTGCACCCAGGAGCTCAGTCTGCATGCTGCCATCCCTGGGCAAGGCTCGCTCAGCTGCAGAACCACCTGCAAGTCACCTGCTCTTCAAGAAGGTGCAAAATGGCAGAAGGTCCCTGACAACAGTATTTGCTCACAGCAAGTGAGAGGGAGTGGAGCCAGCGATACAAAGGTAGACCTTTCTCAAAGAAAGCAGAGGAAGCTTCTTAAATAGCAAGAAAGAGGCAGAGTTATCTTGTTCCCTAGGCTTTAATGGTCCAACACCTGTTGTAAAAAGAGTATCACCCCAGAAGATAAAAGCTGCATTTTTGATCACTAATACTACAGTGAGCCAATTTAGAAAAGTTGCTGTTTGAACACTAAAAGGTTTGATTCATATCAACAAATTAATCCACTGTAAGGCCCAAAGACTACCTACAAAACTAAACATGGACTTTGTGTTAGAAGCTTGAAAGTATTTTCTGACACTTTCAAGCAGAAGCCTAGAACACAGAGTTAACGAGGTTTGCAGCCATTAAATATTTCAGTTAGACAAAAATTCTCCCATTTTACCATAAGATCAAGGGCAATTGCTAAGCTACAAAGGCCTTGCTAAGAAATTTTCCTCTGAGTACAAAGGATACGGGATTTGACTACAGCAACCAAGTGTCTCTGATCAAAACCAACCCTTCTACAGGCACTACCATGCAGACTCCTCTCACTATTACTTGTCTGTTCACACACTAGCCTTTTTAGTTTCATACTCCCACCAACTTTTAGTAGGTAATGCTTTATGACAGTCACTAACAACTTACTGTTCCATTATTCCCACCCACAGCACTGTTTAGTTTCAGAAATAAGCAAAACTGAGAAGTTCTGCAGTGCTGAAACAAACCTATTAGTTTCTCCATCTACAAGTAGTGCTGCTAGCACCTGTTGCTAGGCTTGTCTCCAAGTTCAGTGAACTCAATCATGATATTTAGGATTCATATTAAAAGTTACTTAAACACATCACATACAGAGACTAACTAGTCACTTTCAAACAACATAGGCCAGAAAAAAAGCATCTCAATGTTCTGTATTTCAGTGTTCTGTATTAATTTCCCCCAGTAACACTGAAGAGAATTTGATTTCTTCACTAACAGAACTCTAAATACAAGTATATTAATTTATGTGACTGTAGAGGTGTTTCAGCAAACTCTAGTCTCAGTGAAAAGGATGAGAAATGGAAAAAAAATAGAATTAATTTCATATGAAAAGTAGCTATGTTCTGTGTCATACCTGGCACCTTTTGTTTTAGGGAAATTCAAACTCACTTTAGAAATATGAAGTATTTATTAGCATTCTGGTGAAATACCTTACAGATAGATTCACTTACAAGTCTCATAATATGGACCCTAATCAAGCCACGGAGAGCACTTCTAGAGTCATTCTTTGCCACCTCAGAAGACAAAGATTAACTGCACCACGGCAGTGCCTGACTCTCTCTTCCCCGTTATTCCCTCTAAAGCCTCTAATGACTTTCTATGGGAAATCATGAACTGTTTATTTTTTTTATGCTGTATGCATTCTCATCTGTACTCTACTATAATCAAATATTTAATCTGAAATTACGATGTCCAGGTCTAAGCCATTCTCCCTGTCTATGCAAGAGTGAGCATGACTGCTCAAATAGTGATTCCTCTCAGAACGCTGCTCCCTCCTGCCCAGGGAATTATTTTTAATCCTCATAAAGGACTAGGAAATAAGGTTTGAATCCAAGTTTCTAACTTCTTGTTACTTTGAAAACTGACTCAGGCAAATCAGTTATTTTATCAAAATCTGCATTCAAGCCTATGCTTCCTTTATCAGATTTCCTGACCAAATTCTGAATTTATTCACATGTCCCTTTCCTTTGTCTTATATTAAGAGCTAATTTTAAAGGCACACATTGAAAAGAAGAAAAACACTTTCAACGTACATAAGATTTTATACCTCTGTTCTGTGTATTAGGCTTTGATTAACTAACTACAGAGTGTACCAGGTTGCACCCTGTTTTCTGCCCGTCCCTGCCCATGCTGCGCTCTGTCGGCACCTCTGGATGAAGTAAAAATAATACCATTTATGACAAAGTATAAACACACAAATGGTGGAAAAGCTTTGAAAACAGTAATGGATATTTATCTTACAAACAGGAATTTGTATTAAGAAATGTTTGTATTCAAGAAAATTGAGAGCACAAAGAGTACATTTACATATTTCAAGGCAATATTGCAATTAGTTCAGTTACTTCAACAAAGAACTGAAATCTCCTTGGCTCAAAATATTATTTGAAAGTTGCAATTTTGCTTCAATTGTAAAAACAATGTCTAATATAGCTTAAAGTTGAGCCAGGTCCATTTTTAAGATATGAATAGTAATTGAAAATATTTAACAACAGGGCTGTGGATCAACAATGCCAATTTAGTGAAGTATTAGTAACAAATTAGTTCAAAAGGCAATGAAGACTAATGGGAAAAAATGCTGTTGCCTAAGAATTTCAACTCCTAACTAGCCTGTTGATTAATGCCAATGGTTCAGTAAGGTTGTGTCCTATTTACAATTTCCAAGTAGCACTGTTTTGTCTATTTTTTGATCTATAGTTGAAATAATAAGTGAAGTTTAACATTTCCATATGAAAAAAGCACCTCCAACCTGTAGTTTCTTCTCCTAGGCCAGTCACTATGAAATAGCTTTCAATGCTGAGCCCACTGTCACTTTTTTAATGACTTAAAACAGATCTGACTTGTGCGATACTAGAACTGCATTAACAGGAAAACATAAATACCACATAGTGCAGAGTGGATTTATACCCTTAAACACAGATCCCAAATTCCAAAGAAAATGAGCTTCCTTAATATTCTAACCCCTCTCTTCCCTAAACAGTTAGGAAGTACAGCTCTGAACACTACATTACAATAAAGTAACACAACTTTGTTTTCAAAGCACAGTCTAATTTTTTTATTTTTTTTAACTCAAGAATATCCATTTATTTCAAGTGCTGCAGTTCAGAGCCTGAATGAAAAATATTAATGTGGCCAAGAAATTAATCATGGCTCTACTAATTCCTTTTTTCTAAAGGCAACTGAAGCAGCGTTGCTCTCGCTGCTCTCAGCACTGGTTCAGTAATTCATTCAGGAGCTTCTTCAGAGCTACCTGCATGCTCAATTTCTTAAAAATTATATGAAGCAGCATAGTCAAGTATGTTCAGGATTTGAATTAATATTTTCAAGTGAACTTCAAATCCAAGGAGCTAATGTCCTAGTAATTTTATCCCAGAATAACCCAAGTTATTAATACCAACTGTAGTACATGAAAACATTACATTTTACAGCTTCTAGCAAGCTGTGCTGCTTTCTTCAAAACCAAAGTCCCCACTTAAAGAATATGCTCATTTTCCTTGTAAAGAAACCTTTTTTTTTCCTCATGACAAAGCAAAGAGTCAGTGCAGACTTTGTCTTTAGGCAGTGATCACTTCTAAACTTGAAAGTCAGACACAAGTCTCAAAATAACACTTAGTATCAAATAGCTTATTTTAGCACAAAGTGCCACTAACAACTTCTTTACCAAAAGAGTCAAATGCTTTCTCTTGCTGTGCCCAGTATACCCAGACTTGCCAAATGCACCATGATACATGTACGCTCAAGTGATAAAGCAAATTATTTAGGACTGCCTGCAAACAAGATCACTATCTGCACCATCTTCTTGCATCTTTTTGCCTGCCTCACAGTCACGTCTTAAAGGCAAGAAATTATCAAGATCTTCCTATCACAACACATAATAGAGAATATAATT
The DNA here is from genome assembly GCA_013401335.1 of Brachypteracias leptosomus. NCBI lineage: Eukaryota > Metazoa > Chordata > Aves > Coraciiformes > Brachypteraciidae > Brachypteracias > Brachypteracias leptosomus. Next base: position 107,220 of record VYZX01021631.1, read on the forward strand.
AGATCTTCACATCTGAAAACTGAAGATCAACCTTACTTTGCAAGTTCTGCCTGATAGCTGAATCCAACTCACCTCATTTTAACAAAAACCTCATCCTTAAGCAAATAGTTCATTTCATTTAGGAAGTTTCTTGACCATTTAATCATAATTAGTGGAGAGCCAGATAACAGTCTGATCTTATTATGGTTTGTGACTACAGAAAGAGCTTTCAGCATCTCCACTTCTATTTACACCCAGTAACTCAAATTATAATTGCAATCTACACAAGACACTGTTGGTACATCCTTGGATGTGGGCATTAAAACTGTTGGGATTAAGAAGCATCTCAAATCATCATTCAGACATTAATGCTGTTCTTGAAATGAGGTATCCTTTATCTGACCAAAAGTCGATGTTTAAGAGAGGACACCTAGAACATCTCTTCTTCAGTCAGGCCTTCTTACTGCTCGGAAGCTTAGATCCAAATAATTATTTTAACAGAACACAATCCTAAGGATTATTTTAACAGAACACAATCCTAAGGAATGCAGCCCCCAGTACTGACAGAACCCACCAGTGCTTTCATCTGGCACCGAAGCTACCGCTATACCCAGCACTGGCCCCAGCAAAAGATACCCATAATAAAGGGTCAGAGATCAACTGATGCTTCTGTAAAATAGTTTACTTTCAATGTTGTTTCTCCTATTTTTCTACTAAAATGCCAGAAGTGAACCATCATAAATACACTGCACTTCCTTGAAGACAAATAAAAGGCACAAGCCACTCAAGTTTTACACATCTATCAGTCACCAATTCCTGATGGTTAAAGAAGTTCTACCTACCCAATAATATAGGCTCAATACAGAACTTTTCTCTGAGATCTCAAAGTAGCTTTCAAAAGAAGCTCGGCATATATTTTTTATTTATTTTTTTAATAAAGGAGGAATTCATTTATCCTGAGGTGATACCACTCAATCAATGACAATTCCAGCCCAGGATTCCAGTTAGTGCAACATCCTGTATTTCCATTTATTCTGTTTTATCGTAGCCAAGGCATAACTAATCTTTATTATTTTCCTGTATGGTTCTACTCTATCCCAGTCATTTCTGCACAAGTCCTAGATATTTAATAGATTGTAGAACTTTTCTTTGTAAGGGAATGTGCATCTGTACACACACTCACAGAAAAATAAATCAAGATGATCACATGTATGTCCAGCAAAAATAATTCTATAGAGAAACCTGAGTATTTTTTATCCTTACTAAGTCACAGGAATAATGAGTTCTGCCTCTAAATCAATGAGTTATTTTCAGGTTCATGATTCAACAAACACAGTAAGAATGAAGTTTGTGTCTGCCCTTCTGTTTCCTACTTCTAGATTTGGGTCCCATCTACAAATACACTGGGAAGCCCTTATTCCTAAGTTGAGTTGCACATCAATCTACACTAAAGCGCTGGGTGGAGAGAATAAATGATTACTTAAAAAACAAGACCAATTATGTCTGTACTAGAAATATCCAGGTAGTATCTTCAGGTGCCTAAGAAAATGGGTTACTAACCTAGTTAAAAGAAATGCTGAACAGTTAGACTGATTCAGCATGCTTGTCTTTAGACAGACTCGCCTTAGTGTGCTGTACACAGACTGTCTGACTGGACCAGTCACAAAATAACAGTGGGCAGACTGTGTAAGAAATATTTGGAACTTTCTTTTGCTCTGTATTTATTCAGTACCAAGCAGAAAGGTCTAGTTCACAGCCAGGTACTGATTCCTAGATTAATTCAGTAGCCAAATGTAAGCAGAAAAGACAAAGCTACAAAGAGCAAAATATAATTACTAAATTAGAAACACTGCACTTCAGTTTTCATTTCACAGTCACGTTTTGGAGAGGCAAGGATCTGTTTTAGACAAGCTTCACACAGTATGATTTCACTGCTCTGGGTAACAGCCACTATGCAAAGTGTGAACAAAAAGCCACAAGTTTCCTAGCTAGTGCACGTGTTAACAAAAAGGCCTGAATGAAGTACTCAGATCTTCATCCAAAAATCTGAATGGAGGAAGGTTTTGTGAAAAAGCCAGGATTATTTGCAAGGTAAGCAGAGGAACAAAAGTTAAGAGACTTCACAAAACTCAATACCATGTACAAAGCGTGTACATGTTACTGTGCCTGGGAGAACTGTCTTTGGCTTTTAACTGGCTGTAAGAGTCCCAGGAAGGAAGAATTTAATCTCAAATGCAGTTCTGGTATGTGCATCTTAGAACCTCAACATTAGGGCATAAAGTGACTACAGAGACTTCTGAAGTTTGAGGAGTCTACAGGAACCAGCAGTTCAGTTCACTCCATAAAATCACATCCTGAAATGGGAATGGGCCAGGACATACACAGGCTGATTGACTTACATTAATAAGTATGTCCAAGTTTTAGGAAGCAATTAAAATTGCAGGACAAAGGAGCCAACGACATTGTGCCTAATTTCTTTAAAATCAAAAGCTTCTTCAGTGCTTTCAAAGAACTTGGGCTCACTGCTGTAATAAAAAAGGGACCTCACTTCAAGGTTAGTATTGCTTTACAGCAAAAGGCTTTTTCTCTCTACTCAATTGTCTACTCGTTAGCCATAGCTGGTAAAAGAAGATACGAGTAGAGGAAAAAATTGTGTAACACCCTGAAATGCTCTCAGGAGCACTAGTGGGAACAATATTCAGGAAAAAAAATATTTCCTAAAACTACACAGAACTTAACAGTGCAAATATCTTTAAGACACAGGAAACCAAGACTTCTTATTTTAATGGCATAACAAAAAAGCAGAAAGGAAACAAGGTCTAGCTCAAAAATTAACCACTGCATAGTCACAGAGAAGTTTAAACAAACCCCAAGTTCTTCAAGATATCACCTTTTTTTAAAAACAGATTTTAGTATTTAGATAGACTTGCAGTGACTTTCATCTCCAAATTACCTCTTCACCAACTCACTACTCTTACTAGCACTTTAAATTCCAGGTGGAAATAATTGCAGGCACTATTCTAAAAACATCCAGAATATGAAGTCTGACACATCCTCCTGTTATGCTACTTTAAGTGATTTTTAAACCACTTTTAACATTTAATAAAAATAAACTATCCTCACTGTACCAGCTTCAAGCACTTCAAGTTAACATGGCCATGCAGTTCAGCCCTTTAACACATCAGTTACCATGGGACTGCAACCATCCAGAAAAGAGTCAAAAGAGGTGTTAAAAAATAAAGATTACTGCACAATTAGTTGGAAAACCAATGTAAAATACAATACTGCATGCCTGGTTTAGACTTCTATATTGCGACAGTTAACATTTTCTTATGCTACATAAAGCAAACAGTCCTCCCCTAGGAGAGACACACTGACCTCAGACACAACACGTGGTATCACAAGTATGCCCATGCAGGAAGGGCTGCACCCAGGAGAGAAAACAAGACACGAGGGAAAACCAGCAAAACACCCATCAGTCAAATTATCAGAGGTGATAAAAAAAGAGAAAGGTTCCACTTCTCTGTGACTTTAGACCCCAAAAAGCTGCTTTTATTTCAGTGTAACTAAAATCTTATTCTCCAGTGGGTCTTTTGTATTTTGGACCTCATCAGAGGAGCTGCCTTGCAGCTCCCTTTGTACCATCAGGTAACAGATGTTGGACTGTTTCAGCTCTGCCAACTTTTATCTAGAACAAGGAAACAGGATCTTCTAGTGTACAGCTTCAAAGCACCCACAAGGTAACAATATATCCATTTCAGAACAAGATGGCCTTTTTCTCTCAGCTAAGATCTTCAGCAAATATTCCACATCTGCCTCATGATGTTGTTTTCATTTTTGGACAACATCATTCCAAGTGCTTACTACGCTTGTTTCGTGTTTGAGCTTTGTTACAGTTCTAACAAGCAGCAAGTACAATAGATTTCTGATGTCACGGTCTTGTTAATAAAATAGTGGTTTGTTTTCATCCAGAAATAGTTTAAAGACCTAAAGAAATAACCTGGAGGAAAATCTTGCTGTGTAAAGGAACTAAGACTGCACTGGTCTAGCTTTTCTAGAAAACCTACTCTAGGTTTTCTTCTTTTTATGCTTAACTGAAAATTCCACCACTTCCAGACCACCACACTGGCCGTTTGTACCCCAGGAAAGCCTTCCATGGCCAGCAGGCACAGAACTGCAGTGCTGGAACCCTAAACATCTCATTGAGGAAGATGTCTTCACTCAACAAGGTTTCTGAAGAGCATCACTGTGAAATAGCAAGTAAAATACAGAGAATACCAAAAGCTATAAAGAAAAAAAATGCACAAGGGTCTTGGGATTTATTCTTATTCAAGCATCTCAGCCCCGTAGGAGTAGCCTGGTGTCCTGGTTTGAGGACACATCGACACCTGGGTATCCCAGTGCTCTTTACAGTGGCTACTGGTTCTTCTGAAGGGCCTGTCCACTGTGGAAGCAAGCCAGTGGAATACATGATTTTTTTAATGTTAGGGGTTGGGTTTGGTTTTGGTGTTTTTTTGTTTCTTTCTCATACAAAAGAAGTATGATGTCAACATTGCTAATGATACTAGAGGAGTAACTGGAACTTACTATCTGGCTATTCCATTTATTTCCTTTGGAAACTTTTGTCAATATATTTCTAAGTTTATCTAAGTTCACAGAGCTGAGAACAGTCAGAAACAGCAGTCAATCAAAAAAAGAAAGCTACAAAGTTAAACTTTCCTAGTAATTATCAAGTGACAATTAGGAATGAAGAATAGAGAAAAAAGTTACAGAAATACAATTGAGGCTCCTGGAAGCATTTTTGTTCGGTTTTTTACATCCATTTATCAATTTTCTTGACATACAATTTATTTTACCAGCTGATAATTCCTAGGCCTATAATGAAAACCTCACAAGAACATAGAGGTGGAAAGCTACTAACTAATTTTGAGAGCATTTTCCTCTCACAATGAAATACACTTATTCATAATAAGTATAGTAATATATACTATATATAACATATACTTATTCATAATTAGTTACTCATAATAAGCAACATTTACCTCTCACCCTACCCCTTAAACATCATAAATTTCTTTTTTAGCTCAACTGAAAGGATCAGCACTAAAAAGAAAAGCTTTATGCATATTCAGTATGTTGACCACTTTGGTTTTGTTGAGTAATAAAATTCTTCAGCCACTATCGGTGCACACCCACACAGCAGTCAGCAGGCTTAGCAACTACACAGCTCTTCTCTTTGATATTGGGGCTGTGTCCTTCCAGGCTGCCTCATCATAACTGATCAGTCAAAACAAGGGTGCCAAAAGACTTGTGGAGTAAAACAACAACAAAAAAAGGCTAGATCTTCAGTCCTAAAACACACATATGTTAAATACAGAAAATCCAAAATTGCAGACAATTGAATTGGTTTCTCATTCCCAGACAGCTAGTTCTTTACTCCTGTTTGGAAGAGGCACTATTTCACTGAAGGTTAAGTGTGACAGCCCCTTCCCCTGCAGGCAGAGCAGCCCAGTCTTCCAGGAAGGGCTGCAACACCCCCAGCTGTAGAGACTGGAGGAGTACACTACCATCATATGTGCAAAGGCACCACCCCTTCTACTCTAGGGGTTCAAATGTCTAAATCAGACTAGAAGGACTTCCAAAGGACTAGACTCCTGCAGTGTATATCCATTGCCAGTTTATAAGCCTACAACTAATGTTCTAGGGCTACTGCAAAAAAAAAAAAAAAAAATCTAACTCCAGATTAAAAAATCCTATATAAAATTTAATAAAAATGCAACTTTATAAGGTGTCTTCCTAGTGTAATATAAATACATTTCTCAGTCTTTCAGGTTTGATACCAAGGTGTTGGTTGAACTTACCAAATCAAATGTGATGCCAACAGATTTGATGCCAACACCTTAGACCTAATGACACAGAAATGTGCATCTCTTGAACTGATTGTTTTTAAAAGCATTCTGTGAAATTTACACTTTCAATTTCTGTTAAATAATCTCAGAGTAAAACTAGGAATGCAATTACAACTCTTGGGCACAGTATTAAAACTAAACCAACATCAGTTTTACCTTCTTTTATGAGCACACTGGGTTGACCCTTCCTTTCCTAATGCTCTCATTTACTCATATTATGAAGACTGAGAAAACCTGAACTTTTTGGTGACCTGAAACAGTGTTATCAACCAGACTGTTGAAGAAAGCGTTAGGGGTGAGCATGTGTGCAACACAGACAATTTAACAAGCAATGTGGAAACCCAGCCTCTTCTACCCCACTGTGACTGAGATTGTCTACACCTCTACTCAGTTCAACCTCGTCTTATTAAAATCATTAGCCCTGTAAGAACTATAGTTCAGCAAAGCAGATTTTCTATCTAAAAGATACTAATATTTTCTGTTATTTCTGCACGTGTATAGAACAGAACTTGTTCTTTCTCTTTTCCCCTCACCCCCTCATCATCCCTTTGCTGCTTCAAAAGGTCCATCCTTTCGTCGCTTTCCCCCTCCTCATCCTTTCTTTGCTGGTTCTTGGCCTTCTTGGTCCTTACCTCTCTCATTTTCCCTCTTCTCATCTTCCCTGCGCCAATTCATAGCGTCCACATTCTTTCGTCGTTCTCTCTCATCCTGTCTCCACCGCTTCTTGATATCTTTGTCCTTAACTTGCTCATTTTCTCTCCTCTTCTCATCATCCCTGTGCCATTTTATTGTTTCTGCATTTTTCTGCGGCTCCACGCTTCTTTTGAGATAGTCTTGTCGCCTCCTCCTCTTTTTTAACATATCCCTTTCCCTGGCACGAGCCTGCTTTTCTTTCTGGGAAAGAAAAGCTTTACGGGGCATCATGAGCTGCTGCTGTACCTGTAATAATATTGTATCCATGGAATAATATACTATACACACACTCAGTCAGGCACCAACAACCCTCATTTGGAGCTGAACACTTCAAATGCTAAACCAAGATAATTTACTGCTTCATCTCTTTCCTTCATAACCCTCTGCTGGCTCTCAGTTAGGTACTGACAGGCAAGTTGCCACGCTCAGCTCCGGGCACAACCCCCAGCTGGCACCTCTGGAGCTGGTGCACACCCAGCAGTAAAAAGGCCCCCCCCTAAAATCCCAGGCCTAGGCAGTAGGATTTCCTTCCCCTCCCTCCGACAGCTTCTCCCACAGAGTTTTTAGCAGCCACTCGGCAATGCTGCATCCAATTGATGATAGGAGAGCTGTGAAGGGAACTTGGGAATGTTCAAACCTTACTGGAGAGCTACATTTAAAGGTGCTTATTTATCTTTCAAGACTGCCACCTCTACCAAATCTGTTTGAAAATGGCTGACTTTTTTCTTGGCGAAAAAGGGGGGACTAGGAGACAAGCCACAATCTGAAAAATTGTATAAGCTTTGTTTCCTTGGGAAACCCAGCCAGAACACGTAACTGCAGTTCATGAAATCAGTCCTGACTCATCTACTCAAACTTCCTCCAAGTATGTTATGTCTTGCTATGCACAAGAACAAAGGAAAAAAGAATGTGACTGTTTTTACTTGGAGTTTCTGCCACAGCACTCCTGAGGAGCGGGGCTCTTTGGTTTGGATTTCTGTTTTGGTTTTAAAGAGATATCAGTGAAGGCTACCTTTTAACAAACTGGTTTACTTTTGGTCATTTCTCTGTAGTCATCCAACACATTCACATCTTTAAATTTACTGGTGTTAATACCTGCAATTTTGAAATCATGGCAAGCAAGACAGACCACAGAAAGGATTTATACTGATATTCTCTAAAAACTCTTCTGTACACATCAAGCAACGTTCCAGAAATGTCAAACTGCAGTTGTGGCCCAGGTATGCAAGTTTTGTTTGTTTGTTTTTGAATTTTTGTTTAGAAGAGAGTTTTGCAGAGGTCTAATCAAAATGAAAACTGCAGAAAGGACAAAATTACTAGATTAGAATGTTTAAGCAAAACCTAAAGCAAAATGAAACAAATGTACTTTTAAAATTTAGCTACCTTATGGAAAGCACTTGTTCCCAGCATGCAATACTCCATCTTTTTCCTACAGAAAAAGCAATGTTTCAAACCCTTATTCTAAAAGCTGCTCCTTTCCCCTACATAATATACCTCCCCACACACTTATACCCTCTACTCTAGTCCCTTGCCTTTGTTAGGTATGTATCATGATCCCAAGGTTTTCATTCTGATAATTCAAACCCAAATTTCTTAATATCCATAACAATACTAAAAGGGAAGGGCTGCAGCAGAGTGAAACAGCATAATAAAAAAAACCCACATGCAGCTTGGTAACAAATCAGTGCACAAAATTCAGATTATGCTAAACATTACTTCATTAAAGTGTAGGATAGCTCTCTACTAGTTTTTAAATATTAAATATTTCTCAATAACAGGTATCATTAAAATCAGAAAGCACTGGCAATGCAGGATCAACATCATCAGTGCAACCCAGACACTGTAAATCTTTAAAATAGTTCTAATTTCTCTATTGGCTGTGTGCCAATATTACTACGCTGTTGTTTACTACAGCAAACTTAACTTATTAACTTTTTAAACACACTTTATCTTTATAAGTTTATCAGTAACCTGATTTTATTCCAAAAACAACAGCATGAATAAAATTTAAAGTAAATAATATTTCATGCAAATAATTCTTCCTCCACCCCCCACCCAAGACAAGTGCCAACACTTAAAATCTGGCATTTAAAAAAAACTCTTTTGGGACTAATTGTTATATTTTCTTTCATTTGTTTTGTTAGGCGTTTTTTCCCCCTTTGGCTTTATCTTTTAATTACTGTTAATTACAGTATTCCTCCCTCCCCTCCCTTCATACACATATCCCAGCCCACTTTGACAGACCAATTTATAGACAAATGATAGAAAATATCTTAATAAACATTTCAGTTGGATTTCCAAAATTAAACATTTCAATTGAGATTCAAATAAAAAATGTCAAATACCAAGGAATAACTTAAAGGAACATCCAACTTCAGCTGTGTATCTTTGAACTTCCACACCCCAAGTCCCAGGTTTCCCCCAGTTTGTTTCAGCACGAGCATGTGCCTCGGGCTGGTAATTTATCATGCAATCAAAATCATATTTCACTTTTCCCTCTGTTGGTTTTAATAAACCAAAAGAGGGGAGAAATTTTAAATCAGGAAACTAATATGCAATGGAGCTGCCAGACTGACTGAGCTCAAAGCCCCCCTGCATCCCCAATTTTTCTAGGGTCCAGGTTGGTGTTCCTTTAAGTTCAGAATGTCCAAACATCACAAATAAACAGTCAGAACAACCCTTTCAACTATTTTTTGCCCATACTTTGACAAATGAAAATCTTAACTCTTCCCAATCTATTCAGTACATATTATGAGGCATTTACCTCCAAAATTAATGGTGCTTGGGCGTCTCAGACTCATTGGACAAGTTTCATGCAAAAGCCTCCAAAAATAATTCTCCTTCCAGAACGCCCACCTCAGCGATTATATTACACCTACTGTGTGAGGCCAAAGCCCGGACATAGAAGAAGGATCATATCCTGCTGTACAAAACAAAGCGTTAAAGAGAAGAGATAAGAAATGTAATAAGGGCAATCTCACATTCATAACGTACGAGCCACAGCCAATTATAAACCACATTTACGGTACCTTTACTGACACGCACCTACTGCAGAGTGCACTCCAGCAAGTTAACAGGGCTGCAGGAAGTTTTAGCAGGTTGGTGGCTTACACAACAGATTCCACTGGGTGATATTTTAGTGCTCAGATTTCAATTCATTTACCCAGTTCAGAAATCCAGCAGGATACAGGTAATTTTGCCTAGAAGGTTCCCATACAAACACAGTCCCACCTTAAATTACAAGGCTATTGGAGATCAAGCAGGTGACACGGCTGCCAGCCACAACCCTACGGACATACGTGCATTTGGGAAGTACTCAGATTAACATTTTCAGTTGCAATGCTGCTAGTAAAATGTTTTGGGTAACAGCACGTAAATGACCATGCTTCTGAGGGAAGACTGATACCTCAGCAACTCACATCACCCATGGACAGAAACTCAGTCTTGAACAGACTGGAAACACAAGACATAACATTAGTATCATCAAGTCTGGAACAAGCAAATCTGAAGTTTATAAAAGTAAAATTTGTTGAGTCATTTAGAATTACTTTTCCAAATAATAAGGAGGGTTTACTGTTTAAAATTGTTAGAGCTTAATATCTGTTGATTATTTAGACAGAACATTCAACAGCTTAAAGTACAGATTATCTTCAGCAAGTACAGTTTCAACAGAAGACAGTAAAATGTTCTAAGAAATTGAAAAAGACAAAATTGTTAAAATACTTCACAGACAAAACTGAATATTGCATATGCTTTAACAGGACCATTGGCCGTATCTTCCAACAGGTAAGGATGGGGTGTTATTTTGTTTCACAACAGATTGTTTTCTAACTAGAAGGAATTTGTGCCCCTGGATCTCTGTTAAGTCCAAATTACCTGTCTCCCACTGAATCATCATTGCAGAAAGATGCCTCTGGGTAAGGACCGATCAGCCCTGGGAGCAGATCAGTGACAATCAGTGTATCGGTCTGGAGACAGGAGTACTGAGCACAGAGCAGTACTTCACCCCATCCTGGGCCTCCCAAAGACCGAGTATCATTTCCCAGCATCTTGTGATGCTGACAAGAACCACCAAGCATCTGGCATTTTTCTGACTTTATATAATCCAAAATTCTTTTATTTCAGCCCTTATTTTGCTAGTATTTTAAGTTGAAGAAGTTCCTGGTTTACATATAGCAGCCCAACAGAGTGGCATATATCAGAGCTGACAGTTTGGTTCCTGGACCAAATGAAACAAGACTGTTAGTTTCTTGATACTGTGATTTTTATCACCCTGTTCCAACTGCATTTAAAATAAGGCCCACTTTTAACAATTTGCCCAGCTAACTGCATTTAACAGCATGCTCTAAAGAGCCAGCCATGAAAGAGACTTGCAAAGAAGGCCGTTAGTACAATATTGAGTGGAAGATCTTAAAATACAGTAAAAATATGCAAGAAAATTAACCTATGGTTCCCATGGCAATAGAAAAGCAGCCTCCTCATGTATGCAGGTTAAAGGATGTTCTACAGTATGATGGGGCACCATACTCTATATCCACGTGAAGACAATGGGGGCCTGTCCCTGCAGCAAGGCAAGAGCCAGGAGTCTGGGACCTGACAATTCCAGGACAGCCAAGCAAGGAAGAGCGATGGGCAGGGAGCAGAAAGGAATCTTGGGGAAGAGTGAGGAGATCAAAAATACCAGGAGCAGAAGCATCAGGGAGAACAGAGAAGCTGGAAGAACTGAAAACTTCTTTGAAAAGGTAAGAGCTGCAATTACGTAACTCCCTCCCTGCACTGAGTGAATAAAGAGTCTACTCCCAACACATCTTATGTCTGGCTTACATTAGGCACTTTCACTTTCTTCTGTTGGACTCTTCTCTTTCCTCCTTATTCAAGCATTTCTGGCCTAGTTTTCAGAAGGCTGTGGGCCCACATCTCCTGTGAAGGTGATGAGACTGGCAGTTTAACAGCACATCTGAAAGGCCAGACAACTAAGGGCTCATGTTTCAAGTCCATTACAATCCCAGGACGGAGGCTATTTTCTACCAGCAGGTGCTCTACTCTCACAGCAACATCTTAAACAGGGAGCACCTCCTCAGGCTTGTCAGCTCCACCATCAGCAATACCAGGCTTCTGCCCATGTAACACGATGGTTTTCAGCTAACTTCTGACAAACACCTCTCAACTCCAACTAGACAGCTCTGTGTGCACAGCTGCCACGTGAGACCCAGTGCTTAAAGTCAACCTTACGCCAGTACATCAGTGAGCACAAGCCCCTGGCCCTTTAACTTGTGTCTATATCCAACACAGTACTAGGCACATTAAGACGTTATCAAGTGAATAGAAAAGCCAAATCCAACCCTCTGGAAAAACCTGACCTGTTGTCTTAAAACAAAAACTATTAAAAGTGAAGGAAACCAATAAATGTATTCGGCTATCTGGTCAAAGCATTTAAAACGTCTGCAGCTCTGTGACCATGAACTGCTCCAGCTCTCCCCCGCCCAGTCAAACAGTCTATTTCTTTAAAAGTCCCTTTGTCAGAAAAAGAGAACTTAAAAAAACCTTAAAATCACTTCAGAGATTAAATCAGCTACCTCCAAAAAAAAGTTCAAGTTGTGTGTCAAACCAAAAGGACAGTTTCACACCACTTCTCTGGTCATCCTATGTAAATACTGCTGCAGGAGAGGAGATAAGTCCATTGAAAATGTGGTCCTAAAAAAAAACCAACCTCCAAACCACCACTTAAAATCCTTTGGAGGAAATTCTTAGGGTAAAACCCTTAACACGCTGTTTCAGTGGTTATAGGCAATTTTCAGCAAGGGCTTATGAAACTCTGCTTTATCTCTCTTTTTTTTGAGCTTACTGTCTAGCTTCAGCTTGGAGACTCTTGCACCAATTCCAACTTCCCATAAGAGGAAAAACTTCTATGCAAGATGGTTCAAGTGAAAGGAATCAGTAAGGCCAATATGTCTTACTCTCCATTCATTTTTTATTTAAAGCTTAAAAAAATATCTTCTCCAGTCCAGCAGACAGGGATCTTCTAAGTCATTCACACACTTCTCATTCTTGCTCGATTTCTGGAATTTTCCACTGGTGCCAGAAGCTCCATCTGGTGGGTGTGTACACTAACTGCAAAACTGAAAGGGAATTAACTATTGCCTTATCAACTTCTCTTTAGTAGTAAAAGTTCCATACAGTGTTCATTTCTGTGCCCCAATATAAAGTACAAAATGGCCAAATTTTTATTTCCCTTGGAAGCACAACCCCATGTTTCCATTCTCGATGAATTATCTGCTGCCTCACACTCTGCAGGGAATTTCTGTGGGGTTCTCTTATTTTGATGACACAGGTTGGAGTATGTTAAAGAATGCTGTTAGCTAAATCTGAATGTTTTCTAAAGCAGGATCTTTTGAACACACATGATAAAAACACTCATCAATTCTGGCAATCTCTACTGCATTCTGAAAAGCAATTTTAAATTGCATCCATTCTCTAAGGCATGCTATACTTCAGTGCATAGAGGAAATTTGAAATTGGAGGCACCAGCAGCTCAAGAAGTAGGTTACACACTACTGCCATCTTAAATAATATCTTCTGTGACTGTTCAAGATCTCCAAAGGTGTTTATATGCATCCACGTATGTGTGGTGAAATCAATATGTAATATACATACTCAACATGATAGCTTCGCTTGTTTAGGGCTATTTCTTAAAGATTTCAGTTTGAAATGTAATAAAGCCTGCACATCTTGCTGAAATTTGAAATCGAGACTGGAGATCACTGAAGCACGAAGGATGTTATTTGCTTACACCATGATATCCACACTTCAGTGATCAGGAAAAAAGGCTGCATGAATATGCTCTACAATTCCAAAATAATCCTCATCTAGATAGTAGCTAAGCATCAACAATCCCAGAATAAAAATTATTTTGGAAATATAAGCACGTTCCATAAATTAGCAGCTGCCATTTAAATTAAATCAAGAATCATCTTGAAATTTTCAATCCAAAGCTTGCACAAACATTTGTATAATTAAACAAAGCAGCATAGAAGGGTCTGTAAAATGTGCAAGAACAAAGGTGGAATCAATATACACATAATTTTTTGACTGGATTACACTGATTGTGAAACTGTGATCAGAACAGACTGCAGGTGAAAACAAGAGGCCTGTCTTCTCTGTGTCATGTTTTCCCTTCATCACCACTGTGTCAACAGCCAGACCAGAGACCTGACCCAAGGGAAAAGGAGCAGTTTTCAGGCAGGGCAGCTCCTCCACTCACCTAAACACAAGAGCTAGGACTGGTATAAGCAAGGTGGCAGGAATTGTGGCTCATCCAACTGTGTCCCCTTCCAGGGGCAGCACAGACACAGATCTATTAAACCAACAGTGAAACTGCAGCCCTTCGCGTGTCCGAGCTAGCAAAATGCATTGCTTGCATGCTGGTATAAGTGGCAGAACAAATCAACAAAACAAAAGAGAGCACACAAATACTTTTACAAGCTCATCCAAACCCCTGCCAATACTTGCTTTCTCAGACAGTGGATATATTAGATATTGAGGGGGTCTCGCCAACTGGCCAGCGTCAGAGTATTTAAAGGCTAAAAACAGCCGGGGCAGCAGGCTGACGTTAATTCTTTTTCGTCTGCCTTACCACTTCACACACACTGTGCACAAATGCTGGCATTATATGACTGGGTGAAGTCTGTAAACAAGAGCTTAAAATCAGTCTTACCACTTCACATTTCTTACCTCTTTCCCTTTCTGTCTAAGCATAGCTCCCAAGTGCTCCAGTCCCTGACTACATTCCAGGGTTAATCCACCTCAGCTACTGCTGTCCTCCGTCTGACTCAGGAACCTTCGATACCCAAAAGGCTTCATAGCAGCAGCAGCAGGAGTGGGGAAACAAAACAAAACAAAACAAAACAGATCACAAACTTAAGTTTGACTTTTTAGGGGGGAAAAAAAGCATTTAAAAGCAATTATTTTGCCTACTAAGATTTCAAGAGACATTTTGGCCGTTCCCCCCCCCCCCTTACTGTTGCTGCTATGAATCTGCATCACTCAACTTCTTTGGCCCAGCTGCAGCACAAGCAAAGAACTATCAGATCTGGAGTCACATCAGAAATCAATACACAGAAGAGGTAAAAAGAGGTGAAAGAAGGAATACCTGAAGGCTGAGGCGCCTGAAAGAGAGAAGAAGAGCTGGGGGTAGAGAAGAAACATCAAACAGCGAAGCCAGGCTTGAGAGCGTGCCCTTTCCTACCCTGATATGGCTGCAGGGGCTGAGGAGTGTTACTCCAGTGGACAGACAGGCTGTTTGCACAGTTACTTAGTTTCCATTTCTTGTAAATTGTTTTAGATACTATTTAAGAAGTAGATTTTAAATGAAACATTTTGCTACATGATCTGGATAGTCAAGAACCTGCAGGTGAGATGTGTTTATAGAGCCAACCTCGCAGGTTTAGGACCCAACAGCCACTATCAGTTCTCATCCAAATCATCTTTAATGCCACCTTAAAAAAAAAAAAAAAAGTAAGGATATAAATGGTGGTAACTGAAAGTGACTCACTGCAGAAAAAATGGTATTTATTCCATTCTTATTCAAAACCATCAACTGGCATACACATTCAAAAGTGAAATAAAGTAAATTCAAGCCTCATGTTTGCCTTTCAACATCAGCCTGCTGTAGGGAAGGTCTGAACAATGTCTTTTTCTCCTGGAGGCACATGGCCCCCAGGTAGATAAGTAAGAGTTATGCCCTCTCTAAAAATGCCTCCACTCAAATCTGGAACATGTATTTGGTTCTTGTACCACCTCTAAGTACTTCCTGAAAGGCCAGAATGGGCAGGTCAGTTTGTCCATCCCAACCAGGAAAGCGAGGCCATTCTTCCCAAAGTGTGTCAGGTGAGTCAAACCTTTTACATGCACAGAAAGCAGAGGATTCTTTTTAAAAAACTGAACTAATACACTCAGGGGTTCCTTCTCTTCCAATGCATATACATTACCATTAGACCAGCACCTTTCATTCTCATCTCCATCATTTATACTATTATTAGGAGACATGCACTTGCATCAACAAGATGCTGTAGTGCTTGCTTAGGTGCAGGCCAACACAGTCAGCTGTTGCCTTCTGCAAACTAGCATGTTGCATACACCTTAAAAAAATAATCCCAGCAAATGACACCTGTGGACCACACTAACCAGGTGATCAACTGCAGCCCTGTACCTATCCACTGCCTCTCTCCTGGCACCCATGTCCTACAGACTTTGTGATCCTCATCACACCTGACATAGTTTTGTTCATCCCCAATGTAAAAAATTTTGTCTCTTAAACCAACTTCAAGTAGCAGAGTCTAGATAACTTCCCCTTTCTGAAAACAAAACAAAACAATAAACCAACAGAAAAAAACCCAGTAGATTTCCTATCAAGCTGCTAAATCTTGTTTGCAACCACCTCAAAATAACTACATCAATCCCTAAGTACTGTCTTTGCTCCCACAAAATCATTTGACTGATGTAAAGAAAGAAATTGGAGCAAATCAGCTGCCATCTTAATAGAAAGTTCTAAAATACACATTTGGACTATATAACTTCTGACTATTGATAAGATTCTTATATGTTTATGTATTCCAGGAATGCTACTTTAAATTTTAATATTTACTTTCAATATTTACTATTATTATGGAGTAATAAAGCTCATTTGGGAATAAGCATCTATGATTCCCTCTGCAGTGTGTGTCAGAATAATTTACCTTCCAACAAAAATTTATACATGCATTCATCTAGTATTAGCGAATTCAGTAACTGTAGAATTCAGTTTGTTAAGCACTAGCAAATGATATTTTATACTATTAAAGCTTAATTAAAATGCTGTTGTAATATACCACTGTAAGTGACACATACCAATTCTGAAAATGCTAATGGGCATCTTCTGACAACTGGTAACTTCTATCCTACGTATACAGAAAAAAAATTAAGTTATTCATCTCATCCTGAAAAGCACATGCAGTCTTCCCAGATGTCCTGTTCGTGCAGCTTATGCTTAACACTGCAGGGCACAAACTTTCCAAAATAGTCCAGAAGTTCCTCTCCTGTGGGGGTTTTTCATTCCTAAGCACTGAGCAGCAGCCACTGTTCACCACTTGCCTGACTCACCTACAGGCAAACGCAGCCACTTTTCACCTTCCCCACCCCTTGCATATCCAAACACCATCTGCCTCCTAGAACTCAACACAAGTGATCTTACAAGCACTTAATGAGTTTTAAGCTCTAGTAGTTTCAAACTATTCTCTGAAGCATAAATAGTAGTAACCTACAGAGATGCTTTCTATAAACCTGTCTGATGGACCATCACTGGAAGGTTTTTCTTAACAATGGGGCATTAAAAACATTGATTTGCAATGATTTCAGAGAGTTGTTCTCAAACACTGGAGGCATCTCGTTTCTACTAGATATCAAAAAATCACTTTTAAAAGTTTATGAAGAAATAATATTTTAGTAAAGGGAAGCTTACTATTAAAAAAAAAAAAAAAAACAGAACAAAAATATTTAGCTTAGTATTACTTTTGGAGGAGAACAAATAGTTGTGTGCCAGAAAGGACACTTCTATTTTGATTGAAGTTTAAGTATTTGCTGTAACAATCTTCAGGAAAGGTAACAATCATGTTACAATCCATCAGCCTCGAGCACAATTTTATTAACAGGGTTTTTCCTCTTCTGTTGTTGCTTTTTAATGTTTTTAGATTTCAACACATATGATGGCAGATGTTGATCTGCTGATATCAAATTACTGCCCAACATCTGCAAATGCACATCTAAAAAGGAACTAGGCTTTAAGTTTAGTTTGATATTGAAAGCAAAATAAAAAGCTTTTCTGTTTTTTAAACGGGACTATCATCTTTCTCACCTAGAAGGATGGCAACTTGTCATTATTAATGAACAGAGTCTGCAAGGGAAAGTTTTTCCAAGTAGCTGAGCCCCTGCAAGAGGGGAACACACAGCCTGTGCTGCAAAGGAGCCAGCCAAGGTTGGTCCACGCTACCCTGACAGGTAGGAGTCTGTGCCTCCGGTATCTCACACCTTGCGCCTCCAAACGGAAATAGGAAATAGTAGTAAAAAATAAACATAGCTAGTAAAAACAACGTTAAGGAAAAGGAACTTCTCTGGAGGAACGAATACCTCTTTCACACCTACCAGATGGCTTTAACACGTCCAGTAAACAAAGAATACCAAACACCAAAGTGCCCCGTTCCCTGGACAAAGCCCCGGGCGCGTTACCGGCGCTCCGAGCTCCCGGGTCCGCAGCCCCGCGCCCCGGCCATGTGCCCAAAGCATCCCGCAAGCGGCCCCAGCGGCCACCGCAGAGTTGCGGGACAATCACCCGCCACAGAGTCCCGCGTACGGGCACTGCGAGCCTGCTGGGAGCCCTCCCTGTGTCCCGACCCCCTCTCTCGCCAACCCCCGCGGCGGCCCCGATACGGGGGGGG